>JBBMKC010255458.1:0-10124 GCA_037834085.1 Bipalium vagum | reverse complement strand
TTTTACTTCATTTTTATAACTACTTTAAAGTTGGCTATTTTAATAAAAATATTAATTTTATTATTATTTATATTATAATTATTATTTTTTTATTTATTATTATACTGATCCTAATAGTTTTTTAAAAAAATTTACTCAAAACGCTGAAGAAAATCATTTACACTTATTATGCTTTCATAATCTTGTGTCGTTTAATATAAATTTACAACAAAACAATGTTGGTGCTGTATTTCTATCGTTTATCTATTTCCATGATATTACTATAAATAGACACTTTCAGAAAATCGATAAATAATAATCCAATTATGTTAGACTCTGTTTACACTTAGGAAAAAGGAATAAAAGTCCAGTGACCTATCTGGATTTTTCTTTATAATTATTAATTTTATTTTTCTTTTTATTATTATATTTTTACATTAATTTTTTTATTTAATTATTTATTAATACTATAATGTTGGATAATTTAATAATAATTATTTTAAATTTATTTATTATAAAAAACGAAAAATAGAGTTAGGGTCAAAGAAGAGTAACAAATTTCGCATCTTATTGTCCCAGGATCTGATATTGTTTAAAACAAATAAAACGATATAATATAATAATAATTTTCTGAAGCCAACGCCGTCAGACGCTGACAAAATTCAACTGAATTATGGTCACATTGAAAATATTAGGGATGAAATTCGATAAATGCAAAATTTTATTGATATATTGATCGATAATAAATACGGGAAAAATAATGACATTCCAGTGAAATTTAATATCCAAATCAATAATCAATTAAAACAAAATATGAAAATCTCATGTTGAGGCTGAATTATCAATTTCACTAATGAATTATAAATGATTCAATTAATTAAGAATAATAATAATATTATTATGTTATCAGCTTCATTATTAATGTTGTCAATTGAAATCCAATGATGGTATAATAATTTTTAGTAAAAGACATTTTTGATTATATTTAATTTTTGTAATTGCCTTGGCAACTTGAATATTTAAACAAAAAAGATTTTAATTATATATATATATATATTTTTTTTTAATTTTAAACGAAAATTGAAATGATTTGACGAATTGCTTGTTGAATAATATTATTGTTATTTATTAAAGGCTCTAGTACCCTAAGGTAACATTCAGGGTAAGTGGGAATGTACATAAGGATAAATATCCCAACATTATTTACCTAAAGCGATGTCAGTGGCAATTTCCTTTTAGAATAAACAGATTTATTGAATACTTGTGTTTATCTTTCGTTATACTGGCTTGGAATTTTTATTTCGATATGCCAATAATTTGTTTTAATCATCACAAAATATTTATTACTTTATATTTTTAATTAAATTTTATTTAAATCATTAAAACAACTTTTGAGTAATTTTAATTTATAATTTTTAATATAATTTTAATATAATTTAATTTTATAATTTGTTTTATTATTACATTTTATTTTTTACTTTAAATTATTTATTTATTTATTTTAAAATTTATTTAAATTTTTTTTCAATTATAAAATTAATGTGAATTAATTGGTTCACGAATAAAATTGCTAACATTCAAATCGAGTTAATTTAATAAATTAAATAAATGTATTTCATACAAAAAATAATCTTGGTATATTAAATTGAGATTTCCTAAATTGATATCTCTCCCCGTAAATTCGGAGCAGGTTTAAAAATTCATTTCAATAAAAAAGAGAAATGAAATAAAAAATATTTTTAATTCTAAAATATTCATTTTAAAATAAATTATTAAATGGTGATTTTTTTAAAAAGTTGTTAATATTTTTTAAATAAAAAGAATTTTTATCATTACTAAGATTATTATTATTATTATTATTATTATTATTATTATACTAATCTTTTTTTCTAAAATCTTAATTAATGTAAATAATTAGAAATTTTTGAAAAAAGAGAATAAAATATAATTCATTAATGAATAATATGAATAAATAATAAAATATTAAATAATATATTTTTTTTAAAATAATTTATTAAAGGATGATTTTTTGAAGAAAAAAAATAATTTTTTTTAAAATCTTTATTTTATTATTTAAATAAAAATCTTCTAAGATTTTAATTTATGAAATAAATAGAAATATATGATTAAAAAAATATAACTTAAATATAAGAATACATAATAAAAAAATACATGAATATCAAAATTATCATAGTAAATATAAAATAAACAAAATTAAAAATTAAAAAATTATTATTAAAATCACAAATATTAAAGATATTTAAATAAATGAATATAAAATAATATATGAAAAAGAATGAATAATTATAATTAGTTCGCATAACATAAAGTGTTACTATTAATAAATATTGATATTTGATAAATATTTTATTATTTAGTTTTGTTTAGCTGTACCAATATGTCGAAAAGTATTTCTATTTTACCGATTACTCATCATCCGTTATTTTCACCCATTTACGTTCCATCCTTTTTTCCATTATATTATTTTCTACATATTGATTTTTTCATAAATAATAATTATAATTATATTAATGATAATAATGATATGAGTAAATTTAATAATAGGAATGATAATAATAATAGCTATACTATAATATACTAATACTATAATTTATTGGACTGGGATATAATACAATATTTGAATTAACTGTTTGCAATTATGCGACCTCAGAATCCTCCTGGGAATCCTGGCAGACCCTACAACGTTATATCGACTTTTAATTCAGATGAAGTAGTAGATTTTTTCCCGGTATTTACCTACAAAGCCAAGTATAATAAATTATATTATTTATTATTATTAATTTAATTTCTCTTCAAAAACGTTTTTCATTTATTATAATTTATTACTGGGTTCATACAAAATACAACCGAAAATTATTTATTAAATTATATTTTATATTCGTATCTAAAAATATAATTTTTAAATTTTATATTCATATTTCATAAAAAATAATAATAAAAATAAAAAAATAATTTTTTCTTTCTCATTGATTTTATTAAAACGAATTGACCAAATGAACCGGTGGGAAAATGAAAGAACCCTTTGAAAAGGTTCATTTCGCTGAGAAATATGGTAAAAAGCATTAATTACGTTCGACAATGTTGACGAGATGACGAATTCATTCAAACAAAGAATCAAGGGAAACATCCTGTTACATTGAGCCTCTCTAATTATGGGAAAAATAATTGGACGTGCATCGCGATAATTCCTCTCCTGGCCAAATAATAAGTCTAATTAAAAATCGCAATACGTCCTCACTTTCCACAGAAAATCCAATGTGGAGAAATATTTCGGAATTTAATTTGATGAAAAATTCATTAACAATGGAATAAATTAAAACAAATTCCAAATTTCATGTAACATTTTCGCTCTCTCTCTCATTTTTTCTGATTCTCCATACATTTCAGTCTTCATAAAAGATAAAAATAATTATCATTTTTCATTGAGGTTTTCATTGGAAGGAAAAAAATTATTTACTCGGAAAAAAATTTTTCAGAATGGGACCAAACTTTATTTTTAATAAATAAAAAAGGAAGAATATAAAAAAATAAAACAGAATTTTAGAAAATTAAAAAGATAATTTTTTGAAATAAAAAAAAGGTTATATGAAAAAAGATAAAGAAAAATATAATTATATAAAAAAATGAAATAAAAAATAATTGAAAACTGATTATAAAAGTAAAAAAAGGATTATATAAAGAGAAAAATAGAAAATAATTATATAAAATAAAAAATAATTTAATAAAATTCAATACCAGGAAAAGAAATTATATAAAATAAAAAAATAACAAAGAATTATATAAACTTTAAAAATAAGAGTTATTTAAAATTAAAAAGAATTACTTAAAAAATATATATAAAGGATGTCCCAAAAGTCATTATCCATTTGGATATATTATAATTCTATTAAATATTGATAACATTTGTTTTTTTAATCGATATATTAATCGATCCTTAAACTTTTATTTCTAGTCGTAAAAATTCAGTTAAAATGGTTTTTTGTTTTAATATTTCACTTATTTTCGTTGCCATGCTTATGAAGGAAACCATAATTCAAAAAGGTGATATTAATGGCAAAATCACAATCATAATTTTATTTACTCCAGACAAAGAATCGACAGAAATTGGAAACATTAACTATACAAGAACTTTCAGGACTGGTTTTTTCAATCGCCTTGTCAAATGTTTTGTGCTTGATGGCAAGTAAGTTGAGTAAAATAAAACTTAGAGGGGTTTCATCTTCAAAATTATGTCACGATACCTTTTTCTAAGTTATGAAATTTTTATTATATATATTGCTAATGACTTTTGGGACACCCTGTTTATATGTATAAAAGAAAAAAAATGATTATATAGAGACAAAATAAAAATAATTTTTAACATATTAAATATTTAAAGAAGTATAGAGAAATGATTAAGAAAACTATCGCAACTGGAACATTTCGTTGATGTTAAATGGGAAATTTCAAGAATTCAAATGAAAACAATTTAGCTAAATATGCAGATCTTCGTAAACGACTTCACATGTGGAGCTTGATTATAAAATTTTAGTGCATATATGTATAATATAATATATGTATATAGGAACAGTACCACCAAAAGTAGTTGATTTATTGGAGAAAATTGATCCACTTCTCAAGCAAAGTGCAGCATTAAATATTGAATACTCGATAAAGATTTTTACAAAGATTGATAAAACGAAGATTTTGATTCGCTCTTCAAAGCAAAGTCTGTCACTGCGCTATAATCGATGTATAATTAATTATAAAAATAATTCTATTACAATTTCAAATATTACATGTCAACCTGCACGTGACAAAACGGTTCAGCTAAGCAAAACTCAATGATCAAAGAGTGTTAAAGCTCCTTAGATGTCACCATGGACATTAGAAATAAAAGAGCACAGCAGGAGACAACGTTTTACGGATCAGAAAATGAAAAAAGTTTACGTTCTCACAGAACGAAGAAAATAAATAATTAAATAAATTTCCCAATGTCTTCAGCGTTACTTTTATTTTGCCCGTTCTCCGTCAATGTCAATGGAAATTAGAACTGCCTTAATTAGAGAGTCAAATGGAAATAATTGCATTATGCGACCCAGAATGGTGGTTAATTACTTGGAGAGAGAGAAAATGGAGAAATAAAATTCAATCTGGTTGATAATTTCATCATTGATTTAGTCACAAAGAGGTTGGAAAATGAGATCTTCTACCTCAGAGAGCGATTCTTCACACTCTTTCTTTAACGTCGAGTTTCCTATTCTTGAACAACTTCTATCGATTCGAGTCTTTGTTACCACTTATGTAAGGTCTTGTCACTCTCTTTTCCTATATCTTTTGTTGCCCACGTGTAATTTGATTGGGACATTTTCTTTGAACATATTACTTGACAAGATCTATTGCAATGAACAAAATAAATGTCCTCCAGTAGTTCCCATCCTTCAACTGATCACTGTGATCACCTATGGGGGGGGGGGGGTTTAATACACTATTTCAAAATCATCTTTTTCTCTAAAATCGTCCCTTAAAAATGGTGATACTTCCAGGTCGACAACTAAACAACTTGACAAGTTCATCAATCTGTACTGCGTTTCATTTGGGTTCGTCAACTCTAGCATGGTATCTTGTGAACTAAATAATTAACGCCTTAAAGTTATGGTAACACGGGAACGTAGACCAACTATCTCAAACAAATAAGAGATTTGAAATGCTGCCAAATATTTAATATTGCTTTTAATCGATTAAAACAATAGTTACTTAAAATATTAACTTTCAGCCAATCATCGGCAATCTTGATGCATAGAAATGGTTGAATCTTCTTTACTCAGATTTCATTGGTTTTGTTCATCGACATGACCAGCGGGTCCAAATTAAATATTCCTGTTATACTATCTGCATTTTAAGGCGAAATCGTAAGAAAATCTCGCTTAAGAAAACAGAGAAAGGAGAAATATAATACCTCCTTTCACACTGGAACCAACGGTGGTCGGACTGCCACCGAAAAATTCAATACCGAAAGCAGCAGCCCTTCTGCAATTTGCCATCGGATGACAGGCACATTTGGTGCCATATGATATAAACAATGTTCGCCAGCCAAAACGTGGATGTTGTTTAGCGAATCTCAGGAGAAAATCGGGAAGAAGGATGAAAGAAATACTACGAAACATATGTCGGTAGCTGGAAGGAATGTCAATAAGACTTCTTCGGGTGGTGATCAAAGTTTTTGCGACAAGGAAGAAAACCAAAGATAAGATTGCAAGGAGTTTTGAAAAATCTTCAGAAAGTGTAAGTCACAGGTCATTAAAAGGTCGTGATAATAAAAAAATATTATTTATTTTAATTATTATTATTACTATTATTATTTATTATTAAATTATTTTTTCATTAATATATAAATTATGAAAGTTATAATTATTATTCCTTACATCGTATTTTTGTTTTAATCGTTAAAAACGTTAAGTGCCAAATTAAAAAACCAATTTGGCAAACGTAAATAATTTTTGTATAATTATTCAAATTGAAATATTAAATTAATTTAATAATAAATTTTTAATTAATCATAAATAATTGTAATTATGGAATAAACACAAATTAAAAAAAAATAATTTTTATTTTTTAATTTTTTAAAAATTATCTTGGCAATCAAATTAAATTTTTTAAAATTATTATTATTATTATAATTGCTATTATTATTACTATTATTATTTTTTTTTATTAATATTAAATTTATCGATTTCTGAAATTTTATTAATTGTAGTTACTATGGAAACAGGACATATTAAAATACAAAAGAAATTCTAAAATGATAATTATGATCAAACTATTTTTAATTTTAATAATATTACAATTATTTTTTATTTATTTTTATAATTTTATTATTATTATCAATTATTAATATAATTATTTTTATTAATATTATTATAATCATTATCACTTGATGATTATTTTAATTATTATGACTATTAATAATAATAATAATAATAATGATAATGATAATAATAATAATAATAATAATAATAATGATAATGATAATGATAATGATAATAATAATAATAATAATATCCTACTTCTTACTTGAAAAGTCTCTGTCATAAAGTAAAGAGTTTATTTTTATTTTATCAACCGCTCAGGCTAATGTTTGACGTGAGAATAATATCGACGTTGTTTTTGGTGACGTTTTGAGAAACATTCTCAACGAAGTGACACGTATCTGGATTTGTACTGTGTGTGGTGGAACCGAAATGGTTTAGTTTATTTTGAATTGATGAATCCAGGACAACGCTGGACTGCATAAAGCAAGTTTTACAGGAAAGAATTAAAAAACTTGGTTGGAAATTTCTACAATGTGTACTCCTGATTGGGTCCCTTCGGACAACCACTTATTCAGCAGCATTCATTTGGTTGAAAATTTTTGGTGTCCGAAAACTTCCGATCTCAGTAAAAGAAATTCTTCTAGAATAATACTTCTTATCTTCGTGGACGAAGGGGAAAAATCTTTGACATTGGTGGAAATTGTCCTTAAGATTAGTATAAATATTTGTTACTTCCTGTTTAAGAATCCGTATTATTATTTCTAGCTTAATAACCGATAGACTGGTAGCCACGATATAACCAAATTGACCAATAGTTTTAAAGATATTCATTTACCTCCAAAAATATAATACTTAAACAAATTTTCCATGTTTATTAAATTAATATAATTATAAGAATTAAGAACGCTGATATCTGTTTAAATATGCACACCATTCGACTCCGAAAAATGTTATTGGTCAGTTTAAATGGGCTGGGTCATTCGATTGACTTTTTGTATTGGTAAAGATAAAGGATAACTGACCAAAATAATACCAACTTTCAACCGGGAAATAAATGATACTGGGCTTTTTAGATTTCTGTTTAAATAAGTTGATTTAACTTTCCAATTCAGTCGTCATGGTAATCTACTTTGGGATATGTTAAAAAATTAAGTTAAATAATAATAATAATAATAATAATAATAATAATAATAATAATAATAATAATAATAATAATAATAATAAATGACCTTTTATGTCTGAATCTGTTATCGTTTATGATATCCTCGGAAGCCTCCCTCTCCAGTAGTGATAAATGAATTATTGACGATGCTTGGCTTTGATTCCTTCACCGAAATGTCATCGGAACATTCTTCAGCTTCGGTCTTTGTTTATTTTGAAAAACTTTTCAATGAAATTTGCTAAATAAATGTTCCTTCGGTGTTGATTTTGGAGGCAAGTGTCAAATATTTGATCGTATCTCGTGTTGATAAATCGCCTCTCTTTTTGACGTTGTCGGTGCCATTCCTGTGGTGCCCTGATGCTTGATGGGAAATAGGTCACGGGCCGTTTTGGAGTGATTTATGAAACACTGAAGCACGGGAAGTATCTTTCTGATTCTTTAGCTGAGGGAGAAATGCCGAATATTATCGATATAAAGACCGGACAGCGTTATACTAGCCACAGTCCCTTCATAAATATTTTATAAAGTACTTCGAAGTTCGTTTAAGTTGGATAACAAAATTAATGACTGTCAGAGTACTTGGTTTAGCGGTACCTCCCTTATTGAAGAATGTCACTGGAAATAGAATATCTCGAAATCTCGTTCTTGCTAAAATCGATATTCCAGACCACGAATTAAATAACATCGGTAACTTCGAATACCTTCGATTTTCATAAAAGTTCAAATCGTTGAAACCTGTGATATTTTAAAACCCTTTAACCTACTACCTTCTTGGTGTGAGACCATTCCTCTCTTGTCATCGGTCAACAATCGGTCAGGAGAAAGAATATTGTTCGAAAATATCGCCAAAAGACATTGACTCTCAATGTCCTAACAAAGTCTTAATGTCACAAACGGGGGGTTCAAATTTATTGATTTTACAAACGAAAATCATTTTGTTATGACAAATGAAAATTTCGAAACCCAAACTGACTCTTGGTCTCTCTCACGGAGGACCCTTTTTTTCCTAACAGTTTTCACAGTTGTGTTCAACATATTCCAAGATCAAAGTCGTTGTTTTAATTAAGTATCTTTGATCGAATTGCACGATTGTTACCTTCATTGAATGAATATTTCTCGAACCTTCTCTTCCATTGTTACTGTTATACTCATAAACAGAAACATGGTCAACATTCTCCAGAGTCAGACAAAGAAAAAGATAAGACAATAAAACAAACTTATGAGTGGTGGGAGAGTTTGTAGGAAAGAGTACTTTATGTGATATTCTCATTTTATTCGATTGTTCAAACCGGTTCTTTTATCATGAGTACCATCAACGAGAATGAGATGACAGTACGTCTCTTCCACATTGTTTCGCCACGTGAGAGAAGTTCAAAATGAATAATGCCACTGCAGTCCAACTAAACACACATCAACACTTAATGTTAATTAAAAGTCTTTGAATGTAAGCCAGGTTTTGCAACTGTTTTGAACTTTTATCATCTCGTTCATAGGTTCTCTTCAGTGGTATGTTATTGTACATAATCCTCATTTCATCCCTTGTCAATAATCTATCAAAAACCATTGGTTTATTATTTTTTATT
Organism: Bipalium vagum; assembly: GCA_037834085.1. Classification (NCBI taxonomy): domain Eukaryota; kingdom Metazoa; phylum Platyhelminthes; order Tricladida; family Geoplanidae; genus Bipalium; species Bipalium vagum. The sequence continues at coordinate 588 of JBBMKC010255458.1, read as the reverse complement.
ACGCATATGCTTAAATTCATTCTTTTTTATTAATTTATATGGAATCTTATGTGTCGAGGTTGGATATACGAGGGTGAATCAAAAAGTTCCCGGAATAATCATACAAATCAAAACAAAGTACATAATACAAATTTATTTTTCTTCATATGAACCATCTAACTCATAACACTTTCCCATACGGTGTCACCAGCGTTCTAAACCATTTCTATAAAAAATTTTATCCTTTAATTTGAACCAATCCAAAACAACTCTTTTGACTTTCAATATTGTTTCCCAACGAATGCCCTTGATATTCTTTTTTAATTCGGGGAACAAAAAAAATGTGAGGGAGCCAAGTCAGAACTGTATGGTGGATGCGAGAGTATTTCCCAACGATATTCTCGAAGTATAGCTCTGGATAACTTACATTATGAAACAAAATTCGACGATGAAGTTTCCCTGGGCGTTGCTTTACAAGTGCAGCATGAGGTTTTCGCAAAACCTCTTCTTAGTACCTACCAGTAACTGTCTTCTGATTCTCGAGAAAGTCTACCAGGATTACACCCTCAGAATCCCAAAAAATAGTGGCCATAACCTTCTTCATTGACC
>JBBMKC010255447.1:0-10124 GCA_037834085.1 Bipalium vagum | reverse complement strand
ACTAATTAAATAAGATAAAAGTCATAACAATGTTCGGTGATACTGCAAGCCTTTCCAAGCCTCATTCCTTCCTCTTCATGGTTGATGATCTCCACAAATGTCGAAATTTGCTATTCTTATGGAAATTCGATTTTGATTTACTACAGCTTGAGTAGTTAGGGTACTGCTATTACTAAATGTTTCTGATGGTTCGAAAATCACCTCTTCTCCATTTGGCAAATTTGTGGCTAATAGACATATTTGTTCATGTAGTGCTGGAATTATGGCTTGCACTCGATTTAAGATTATAAAAACAAATACATTACTAGAATTTCTCTGTAAATATGGAATTAACTCAACTACAAATTTTGATTTAATTGAAAATAAATTTTTAAATGTTACTGATAATTCAATGAAAGGAATTTTAAATATGAATAATAATAAAATAATAAATATTCCAAATCCTACTGAAGATAAGGATGTTGTAAATAAAAAATATATAGATGATAAATTAAATATAATAAGAAGTAAAAAAATAATTAATGTAAATGAAAAATATAAAAATTAAAAATATAGAAAAAAATTTCCATGATGAAAAACTAAAATCGAAAAAATATATTTCAAAACTAAAAATTTTTTATGTAGAAGATGATTATAAAAAATTAAATGAAATATTTAAATAAATATTTGGCATTCATTTTGGAAATCACCAATATCAAAAAGTATAAAAGCTTTTGTTCTAAATATCACTGCAAATAATGATGGATATTTATTTGGAAATATTTCTAGTTCTTTAATTGAACCTTTTACAATAATATTAGTTACAGAAAAAATTAATTATAAAAAACATGATATTATAAATTTTGAAACTGAAAAAATTTTCAGTATGTTCACCTATACAAATATTGTAATTAGTTTTCTATAGATTCCCGAAAAAGTGATTAAATTATTGGAAAAGTCGGAAGCAGTTATTTGATTTCAGTTTATTAGAAAGGTCAGTTAACACGTGGTTTGTATTATATTTCTTATCTGTGTCATAGGATTTTACAGATGGTTCATCCTGCTTAGTCGCCTATAGGTTCATCAGTCAGGTTAACAGACAACCCAGAGACCCATATTCCGTGATTGATTAGTCGAATAATTTCTGATCAATTGTAATTACTCTCAAAAACTTATTTATCGTTGATAATCGGAGTTCACTAACTGAATTCCAAATCCCTTCCTAAAAAATCTAAGATCTATAAGTAACTTAAATCCACTTTTTGGTGGTATCCTAAGTGCACCATACTTTTGATTTTTTCAGAAAGAAAATTCCATTAATTAGCTTTACTTTCTGATTGGTTCCTTTTAGCAATAAAAAATGGAACGACTTTCAAACCATTAATTCTCATCGATAAAATCCAACATCGCTAAAATACACTCGGATCGCTTTATTCGGATGACCGAAGTTGCACCTTACAGGTTTATTGTGCTTTGAGTATACTGACCCAAGAAAACTTCTGCAGGACAAGGCTGTCATAATTTGCTCACCATTTACAAATTAGGCCCACCTTATTTTCCAGACAGTATTCTGTCTTGTCAGATTTAGATCATACTAGGAAGTATATATTTGACGCTAAAAGACAACATTCTCACTGCCTGCATTACAAGTATGATAAACCAAGCCTCTAAGAGAAATATTATTTGAGCCTCTAAGAAATATCTAAAGTAAATTACATTTAAAGTTATTTTGAATTCTAATCATTTATAGGAAAGAATTTATTAATTAATTCATCGGAAAACCAAGCCGAATTCCATTATTCATAAAATAATACATAACAAAAGATAATTTTCTAATAAAATGTAATAATGTTTGATAATAATTTTTAACTAATATCAAGTTAACCTTAAATGGAGAAATAATTTACACAGGATTTAGATTTTGAATCTCTCTCTCTATCAGTTTCATGTGATATTTTAAAACTCCTTTTGGTAGGAAATAAACAATGAAAACATTGAATCTATAAAAAAAATTGTTTGTGACTCAATTCACAAAGACCAATCAGTAAAATGTATGTTTTGTTAACGAGTTTATGAATCGATAACGAATCTTTCTAATTTCCAGAAAAGGAATATCGATAATTGTCCTAAAAAGAATTTAATGTAACTCTTAAAATAGAGTATAAATATAAGTGAATTTAAAATCAATACTCAACAGTATAATAAATAAAAGTAACATTATTATATTCACATTCTAATAACATCTATAATTGTGGTATCAAACACACATGCTCTGCAACAATAACAATATGTTACAAATATAATTCTTTGAATTTTAAGAAATTTTGCTGGACTGATATACCCCTAGAACTTATAAATAACAGAATCAAGCACGCTGAAATATGAATTTCAAAATAAAATTTACTTGAGTGTTTGTATTGTGTCCAAATATTCATTAAGATCCCTAATTTCCAATTCGTACTTGTTTATCAAAGCATCACACAGTCCTATTTCATTATCAACAAACTTTGTCAAGGATTTGTGATGCAAATAAAGATTTTGCTTGATCTGAATGTATAAAATATTAACCATATTTCAAAATTAGTATTATTATTATATTTTATAAAATCAATACTAACCACGTTACTGTAGCTTCTTGTAAAAATGTCTGTAAGATTTGTCAGTTGACTGGATGCATACTTTACGTACTGTTGCTTGAATAATCTTTCTTGCATGGATGTATTCCACCGAAATCTTTCAAATAAATACAAAACTCCATAGGAACACATGGATGACGTAACAATTTTAAACCCAGTAATCCGAGATACCTAAATATTTCTTATTGAGATTTACCTTTTCAGTGTCAAATAAACTTCAGTTTTTGAATAATGAAATTAATTCAAATAATAATTTTTATGCGTATGAATTCACCAAAAAGTAACAATAGCCTTCTTTGGTTTATACCTGATTTCTGAAAGTGATTCAGAGATTACGGCTTACCAAACGAATGTCCTTTAATGTATTCTCTTGTCAAACAAGATCCATGCTATATTGCGTGTTGTAATGGTTTCTAAAAACAAATAAATCTTCTCTGTTGCGCAAAAGATGCATAAAGCAAATGCTGTAACGACATTTATTCTGTCTTTGACTTAATATGTTTTTATTTTTCAGATTTTATTAAAATGACCGAATACGTTGTTGGGCCTATCACCTGTGGTTCTTGCACTAGATCCCTAACAATTATAAACAAGTCAGGTTTAAGCATTGTTTTATGCTAACCAAACCATGTATCAGTTAGAAATAAATGTGATGGAATGCATCAAAAATCACGCTCAGGTCTCGGTAAGAAATTGATGTCCAGTAAAGGTCTCGGCAAATGGAAGCAATAAGAGTTTTCGGAATTGGCTTTAATTTATTTATTTATTCACAATATATTTATTCACAAATCACTTTGTATGACTTAGTTTATTTTAAGAGGATCTATTTGTAGACAATATTATTATTATTTATTTTATTTGTTTGTTTATGTGGATTAAAACGATTGTGCTACTTTGATGAAAACTATTGACAATTATTGTGTTATCGCTGCGATGAGATTAATACACATTAAATGTATGTTACTTGATTTGTGAAATAACGACAAACGACATTAAGTTACAAAATGTTTTATTGTTGATATTGATAATATTATAAAGCTTTCAAATTATTCTTTTAAAAACACTATTCTTTTCATATTGATTTGAATAAAATTTTGGACGGGGAATTAATTTCTTTGTAAATTAACATTACCGTTATTAAATTAGTAAACATTCTTTTAATTAATAATTTTGAGAATCTATCAGGGAATTCCGTAATCAGCGTACTTTAAAAATACAATTAATAATAAAAATCAATATTAATTTACAAAAATGTAATATGATTCAATTATCGATAAAAAATATGGCACTGAAATAATTTAATAATATTAAATTGTAATTGTTACGATAATTAAAACAAGGACTTCATATACTTACAAATGCTGTGATGAGACAAAATCCAGCAAATTCTCTACTAATAAACGCCTCTGTTATCTGAGTCAAAATCGGTGTTATGGTACCACCAAATCGTAACGTAAAAGGCTGATCATTGAGTTCAGTATAGTTCGAACTGATTTGGTTACGTGTTTCCTGAATGAAGTTAGGAAGGGTTTGAGAAAAATACTTTTATGAAACAAATACCTTACGTAAAAAAGATTTAGGACACTTAGTAATAAAGAAAAAGGTGCAAACGGCCATTGAAAAGACAAGTCCTCTTTAAAATTTGAAAACATACTGTTACAAGGAATTACTAATTCCCACGGGTTTGAGTTTTCGATATCCATAAATGTCATATCTATTCTATATCCCATAAGTCTACTGAATTCGTCTGAATAAAAAACATACTATAAATCCATAACTAGAAAGAAAGAAAGGTTGGTTTCATATTATATCAATATGAAAATGTTTGCCTATGTTCCTAAAAAGTGAACAAGTCGAAAAGGGTAAAGTAGAAGAAGAGTAGTTTAATAATTTCTTAATTTTCTGAGTATTTCATTAGACAAAATTTAACTCACTTTCAATGCATATACCTAATACAATTCAAAACGTTTATTAGCTAAATATTAAAATATTTCAAAACCAAAAAATAAATAAATCTGAAGTTATGTTTATAAAAATAATCAATTAAAATATAAACGAACAGAATTAATTCATATACCCAATATTTGACAAAGTGAAATATTCTTTAAAATTTTTTTATTGATTGACGTTTATTTCAAGAGGAATCTGCATCCTAAATAAAAATTCATCTTTTTTCTTATTTAAATACGGAATGGTTTTAAAAACCATTTAGACATTTTTCAAATTTTTTTTTGACAAAATTGTTTATAAAAATAACTTTGGTTTTTTAAATTTCAAATGATATTAAATATATCCAACTTGGTTTTTAATTGAAAGTTGATTAATTTTTTTAAAAAATGGGGCAAAATATAAAACACAATTTTTATTTTCACTTTTAATTAATAATTTCTTTTAAATAATTAAATATAAATTAAAATAAAAATAAATTTTACATTCAATCAAGCTCAAAATAAATTTTTTATGTTTTCATTTTCCATCTAACTAATCGATGAATTCAATAAAGATTTTGATTCTATCTCAAAGATCTATTAGAAGGAAAAATATTTTTTAAAAATTCACAAATCGACATTAGAATCTTAGTCAATGAACCATAAATCAAATCTCACCAATTAAAAACTTTCTGAATTGTATTATTTCAGCTTTAACAGTATTGGAACAAAACGACGAAATTCGCTTATTGATTTCATGCTCGACAAAATTATTCAACTCAGCTTTGTAAACCAGCAAATGGCCTGGATCGGTATCGAAAATAGATGAAAAGTTTTTCACTGTATATTTCAATTGCTTTATTTCTATTCGCAAACTTTCTGATATTTTGTATATAATATTGTCCATAACATTCATTATTTGTTTGCAAACAATTTCGTTGGTCCTTGTGAGTCCATTTTTTATGTTTACATTGATCTGAGCCTTCTGCACTTTTATTTCATTTTTTTCTTGTCTAAATTCAAATATTTTTAAACTGAAAAAACAATCTAAAGTGACTTTAATTTTTAATAAGAAATTTTTAAAGACCATATGCCATCTCATATTTCTTCACTACTGACCATTTTAAACAGATTTTACGGAATTTTTAATTTACCAGAATGAATAATTATAATTTTTGTGAAAATAATTAATTTAATATATAAAAAGTTGTGATACGTTTCGTGTCATTTTTCAGTTCGTCCGGAAAAATTAGCACCACTACTCTTATAATGCATTATTTTAGTTTTTTAATTTTTAATCATACTTTTATTCTTAAAACATGATAAAAACTAAAAAAAATGCACAAACTGGAACAAATACTTAATATTTTGTTTGTCTGAGTTTTTTTTATTTTAAGTTCTCTTAGCCTCTTGGGAACAGAAATATCAATTTTTTGACATAGTTACATTGTCGTCTTGAAATTTAAAATAATCTAAATTAATAACAGAAAATTAACCTAAAGCTGTATTTAACAGAGGTCCTTCTAAAATATTTATATATATCTCAGAATTAATAGTATCCTCACAAATTTGAAGTCTTCAGACAATTTTACTGGTTTAACAGCTTCAAAAGATTTCAATATCAGAAAAAGTTTCAGTTAGTGTTATACAATCTTAAATTGTCTTCTCATCTTCTGCTATCCATAGCTTTAAAGCCAAATCATTTCCGAATACTTTAAGCTTTTTTTCATCAGAGAAAAATATACTCGACCATGAGTGATACCCTTCATTAAATTCTTTCCTCTTTACTATATGAGAAGCAGTATATCTTGACTTTCTTTGTAGTTTGCAAATTTTAATGCCTTCTGATTAGCTAGCGTTGACCATAGTTCTACATTCATTAACTCTGACTTCTTCATTACATTTTCCTGTAAACTGTCGAATTCCAATCTTTCGATTTTTCTTTGCAAGTCTTTTTAAAAATCTGCAGTCTCAGCTTCTTTTTCTTACACGATCCGGCAACTAAAGATTTCTTAAAGGATCTAGATACAGTTTTATGATGCATTCCTAGATTTATTACAATATGTCCGTTCATGTAACCATTTTCTTTAAGTTCAATAATCTTTCCAGGCGAAACCTCAGTAATATCTTTTTTCCCTTGACATCTAAAAAATATATAAAAAACTATTTAATGAAGAAACTCATTGGATTCTTTCAGAAGCTTATGGCAACCATGCTATAACTGAAACATGCTCTCAACACTTATCAACAATTGTGATGATGTCGAGAAATGGCTTGACTATTGGGTAGATTCCAAGGAAAAAAATGTTTATCGTGGAATTCATTTGTAACCAGAAAGGTAGGAAAATGTTGTTAGCAATGATGGACTCTATTTTGAATTAAATGTCATGTAAAATAAATGTACATGAACTCTTATTATTATTAGGTTGGTATATAAGTTCTCGCGTTTTTATTGAAAATTTTTTGTGAAAACCAACTGTTATTTTACTAATATTACAAATAATAAATCAATCAGTAATACAGTCTCCGTTATTATTCACGACCTGCTCCCACCTCGACCAATTTGTTGATACCATTTTACCAGAAATCGCCAGTCCGGGTCTAGAAGAATTTGTTGAGCTAGTTTTTGAGATCCTCCTCGTTCTTGAATGTCACACCACTCATTTGATTGGACAATGAGCGTTAGAGGTGAAATTCAGTTGGCACAAGGTCAGGAGAGTACGGCTGATGTTGAAGAATCTCCCATTTGAGCTCTTGGAGGACTATTTTGACTATATTTGCTAGATGTGGCCGTGCGTTGTCATGAAGCAAAATGACATGACAGCGATGACCTGAACTTTTCAGTTGGATAGCTTCGTTCACTTTGCAAATGGGTTACATAGAGTTCTTTGTTAATATTCTTATTTTCCTCAAGTATTTCCCAGTGCACTAAACCCCCCATTTCCACTATACACATATCATTGTTTTCTTGAGAAGTTCTTTTTTGACTCTTGGCTTAGGCGTGACTCCTTTAGCTACCCACTCCTTCCTCTGTCTCATATTGACGTAGAGATACCATTTCTCGTCTCGCGTGATGATTCTCTGCAGAAATCATTCCGTGTGGCCGCATGTCGATCGGTGCCAAGCAAGATTTTGTGCTGCGATTTGAAAACGATTTTCTTTGTCTTGGTCGCTGAGTTTATGAGGTTTCCAAGGTCCAAATTTTTGCTCAAAGCCGATCGAATGAAGGTGTCTGAGGATTGTTGGATGAGTGCAGCCAATTTTTTCAGCAAGTTCTCTGGTTTTTGGCGACCATTCTCCTTTAAAAGCTCCTGAACACGTTCTTCGTCGAATTCGGATGGTCTACCAGAGCGAAATTTATCTTCGAGATCAAAATTACCATTTTTGAATTTGTTGTCCAATTCTTGAGCGGTACTCGCACCTATTGCATTAGCTCCATAGACAGCACATAGACAGCTTTTCTATAGCTTTTTGACAACGGCGAAAGACAAAATATAAAAAAATGCCGAAAATGAATTTTTTTGCTACATAGAATATCCATTTGTAGAGCTAAAAATATATGTATAATTAAGTTATTGAATGAATAATGATTACATGCTTGTAGCTTTAAAAAAGCGCTTTCAAAATAATTATTTTCGTTCAGCAAACAAAGCTAAAAATAACAAGAATGACAAATTAAAAAAAACGCGGGAACTTATGTACGAACCTAATATTATTAAAAAATAGCGAGAATTCATGCAACTGTCTAATAATATCCCATTTAGTTTTTTTGAAGGATCCGGTCTCACTGTTACAGCCAAACTACACCTGTGGAAAATAGCTAAATGTGACCATTTTGAAAAAAAGAGACTTTGCCTACCTGTCTCTGTTTACATATACATTTTTTATATTACATTTAAATTTTGATTTCAAACTATCTTTTGTTAATTGTTTGAGGGGTTACTTAACAATTAAAAGGTGTAAATTAAAATGATATGATTTTAATCAGCTAGTCTTTATTTAGTAATCTTAAAATACAAAACATTGTTTTTCAAATTTTTAGTCAACCTATTCTTGAAATGAAATGGCCGAATATAACAAATTCTATTAGATAAACATACTTTGAAAATAAGAAAAATATTTTAATAATGATTCAAGTAACAACAATAAAGGCTTTAAAAACTTACAAGTTTGCCGAAATTTCGTGGAACATATTATTTAAGATACTTAATATATTTTCTATCATTTCTAATCCTTGGGCTGAATGAGAAGCAAACTTCGTTTTCAAAGCACTAGCGCATAGAACTTTCTATAATAAATATGATTAATTTCAATAATTTTAATTTTTATCTTTCAAGAAATAAACATTATTATTATTATTTTATTGTTATTATTATTATTTTCTAATAAAATAAGGTGGAGAACGGCTAATTCAGATTAGTATAATCCGCATAGTTACTAAAGTCCCAATTTTTAATATATGAATTTATTATTCAGATCTTCGTTTAATCCGAGACGAAAATCCGACAAATTTGATTTAAATAAAAATTGAGAGAATATTATTGAGAATTAAAGGTTTTATAATTGATATTAATTTACTTTAGTATTTTAGATAATTTAAATATGAATCAAAAGCGACAAAGAAATGAATTACCTTTGAAACGTAAATATAAAATTATTCAATATATTGAATGCCTTGAATTTCATAATAAAATTGTATACGAGAACATTTTACTGAAAAATATAATATAAAACCAACGACTTTGATTGGAAGGACTGAAGACAATAAATCGCAAAAAAATTAAGCATCTCTTACAAGGTGAGGGTTTAAAATGGTTCTTTAAAAAGAATGAAATATTTTCAATGCGAGTTGACAAGCAGATCCTTTGATAGATGGTTTTTTAAAAAATGGAAAATGACAGACCATATTTAACTGTGTAAATGCTACAATGTAAATTTAAGTTATTTTTTCCAAAGAATTAAATGAAATATTTGAATCAAAAGAAATAATGTTTGATTAATCGATTTAAAATCAAATATAATCGTAATTGTAAGAATGTCGTAAAAAAAGTACCAACTTTTTGTTATTGGAAAATTTGCAAAATCTATATGCTTTAAAAACTTTAAAGATTTCCAATTGATTATCAATTTAATAATAAAGCGTGGATGAATACAAAATTTTTTTTTGTATACTTGAGACAATTTGATTCATGCTAAAGCAACAATGAAAGATTGAACTCATTCTGAATAGATCTGCGGCTCATTTTTAGATAATGATTACAAACCATTGAATTTTTCAATTTGTCAACAAAATGCAATCTCTGGGCACCGATATTATTTATTCCATTAGGTGTTACTTTCATTGATAATTTTCTGAATCTATAGTTATCATTTCATGAAAGTTTATTCAATTTTAATTTAAAACTATCAATTTATTGATTTTTTAAATTTAGTTTTTATGAAAATATTGTTAAGATCCTAAGTTGATAGATAAAAAGGGATTTTTAAAGGTCGGAGCGTGTATGTGACTTAGGTCTCAACGGTTGAAGGTTGCTTTTGCTCGTGTTCGTCTTTAATTAAAATTCACTGAGAAAACAAATTT
>JBBMKC010255436.1:0-10124 GCA_037834085.1 Bipalium vagum | reverse complement strand
ATCGCTAGTGAGGCTCAGATAAAAATTCAAATGTGTAAATTTTATGATAAAAATACAATAATTATTATTATTTTATCGATTAAGTTTTTAATTATTAACGATTTTTCCTTCCGTCACAATTGTTTAGTCCTTTTCATTTGATTTCAGAAATGTTATTACGGCTTCAAAGATTGCTAGGCTGCTTTATTGACTAATTTTGAAATTTGTAAAAGAAAATTATCATTTTTTTTAAAAATTGACTGCTTGAAGGATTTTACTTTGGTTCCGAGCCTCCCAAAAATCTAGATAGTGACTGTCGGTTACTGAGATAGATTGTTAGTGAAACCCGATCTGAAACCCTCGCAACGTGAATACCTTTACCAAGTGTGTAATTTTAATCATCTAAAATTTTTAATTATTTTTATTGATTTTTACATTTTAGACATACTTTTATTGATTGATTTTAAAATTTTTATTTTATTCATATTCATTTGAAATTGGCTACATCAATTCATTATTTACAATAGATTGTGTTGTTATTTTAGTGTAACATGACTTTTCGCTAATCGTATCGACATGAATAAGACTCTATTGACATTATTTGTGTAATTATTTATGTTGGCTTTGTCATTTGATTAATAAAACTTATTGTCAGAGTTGTTTTTTGATTGAGTTGGTTTGGATAGAAAGTAATCATGACTGAGGAGTACAGGAAGCGAGTTTGATTAATAATCTGTACAAAACTATTATTTATAGGAACCATATATTTTCACTTTATAACAAAATCAGTCAAAATTATACTTCGGGCATTTAGAAAGGCTAAAGAGAGATGACTAAATTTTCAGGAACGATATTTTGAACGTCACAATGGCAGTCTTTTTGGTTAAACTGGAGAAAATGATAAAAATTTATTAAGGTTATTTCTTTTTAAATCAAGAATTGTTCCAGCATGCACTTTATATTTGGTTCTTAAATCTTAAAGAAAAATTATAATATAATCAAACAAACTAACTATTGAAGAAAATACTTTATATTATATTTTTTATAAATACTTGGCACTACTTCTTAGGCAAATATAAGTGTGTCAATGTAATATGTTTATCATAAATCCCGAGGAGTTCAAATAATGATTTATGATTTAAGATCAAATTATTTTGATCAACAGGTTCATAAATCAATTTCAAAAATGAAAGTCGAATTAGCAAACAGAATTTTCAAAAAATTATACAAGATATTATTATTTTTATAATCTGCTTTAATTCCGTTCTTAACATAAACAGGATCAGTTTTGCTTCAAAAATTATGAAAAATTTTATTGTACACATTTTTAAATAAGTTGATTATTTTGAAACTTTTACAAACTTAAAGGAGCTGTGGCCGATTTAGAAATAATTAATAATAAAATTTAATGTAATTAATAATATTAAATAATTTTTGAAACGATTTTAATTTTTACTGATGTTCCCAAATATTTAATCCTCTTTTTCATAATATTTCATCCTTCACAAGAAAAAATATCGATCCAAGTTTTAAATATGGTAAAAAACTTTTGAATATTCGTGTACAAAGATTATTTTTAGACGACATGAGAATATTTTATGGTGCAATTATAAATTGTAAATAAAACACACCATTTAATCGTTTTAATTCGGTTTTTATTAGTGAATTATATATTTTGAAACAATGAGTAAATATTTTGTTAAAGAGGATTAAATTTTTCGACAACCTTGTATATCTAGATCAGGAAATATTCGCCATTGATGTACTTAAAGATATAAAAAATATTCTTTAATGGAAAATGTTTCAATGTCTGTGACTTGAAGGGTTGTCAACATGAGGAAAAATATGATGTGAAAGTGTTACTAATGAGATATTTTTAAAAGATTGTCTCATTATTTTCAGTCAAAACCATTTAACAATAATACACAGAATAAAGCATTCTGTCAAGACTTAAAGAAGACCGATCATTTTAAGTTAATTATTATCAGTGATAATTTATCACACAGTTATTAACAAACTCTTAGTACTTCTCCTTAATGATATTGAACAGAATGAGATATGTTATGTGCGATTGGATTATATAATCACATTACATAATGATAAGTAACAGATACTAATAATAATGTAATTAGAATTTATAAAAATCTTCTCTTATCTCCTTTTCATCACTGTTATCGATCTTAGTGTGAGTAGTTTTTAAATCTAACTAAAATTACTAAAAGAAATTATTAAGATACGTAAAACGAACATAATAATATAATAAATAGCCTATATTATTTGTTTTCCTACAAAAATCTAAAATTGGCCTGTACCTAACTAATCGGGAAAACAGGAATACCTTTTTAACAATCGTTGATTATATTAGAGGTGGACAAACGTTTGCTACGGAGGGCCGCAATTTTTTTGTTTATTTCATTTACAATTTCCCTTACAATGTATGACAATGTAATTAATGAAGGCACCCATGTCTTTGTCATTTTATTTATAACAAGAGCATCACATTTACTTTGCAAACGGAAATAGTTTTTCATTTGATAATAAGATTTTTCTATTCATAATTATTTTAACAAATGTTTGTTGTTGCCTATCATAATTGTTGTTGATCTCCTGATCCACTGTCTTCATACTTATTTTTCTTATTTTTAATACTAATACAAAATTGGGTATTTATTCATTCTTCCTTTTATACATTGTTCGAACAAGTTTCCACTGATCAAATAATAATGTGAGTGGTATAAATCTCAATGTGTCTGTGTTTGAAAGCAATAATTATTATGATGAACAAATTTTATTGAACAAATTTTATTGAAATACAATCTGAACACTGAGAACAATTATAATCAATGAGACTTACATACACTCCAATAATTATCCGTACGATGATAAGTAAATATTTTCAAGATAATTTTTATATAGAAAATCAACGCTTATGAAATAAAATTTTGGTGTTAATAATACTTTAATTTTCAATGCGTTTATTTATAAGTGTTTTTGTAAAAATGTTATCAAGAAAATATTTAAATTATCGTAATTAAAATTATTTTATGAATATTAATACACAATAAATATCCGTACGACCTTAAATTTTAATGGAAATAACATTATATTTATATTAAATAGTAAAGAAATCTTTGTTTAAACTTTTTATTAATGTAAGTAAGACTAGCTAATTTTTAAATTCTTGTATTTTTAAAAAATTTTCTAGATTTGTTTCAGAAGTGAATATTTTAATGGGTAAACAGACAAAAGAACATTCCAATGACTTCCGAAATGCTGTTGTGAAGATGAGAAAAGAGAAATATAGTATATCAAATATTCTAAAATGTCCAAAATCCAGTATTCAATATATTTTTTGTATGTAATTCTTCATAATTTTCAACAATATTTTTGAACTATGAAACCAATGCACTGATCTTGATTCGCAAAACTCATTTTAAATTCAGTCACAATCAATCAGTTACAGACCTGAAAAAGCTGTTCACAGATGTTTGTAAACTCAAATAATGATAAAAGGCTGTAAGATTTTTCAAGTATGAAAATGTTCCTGTTAGTAACATAATAATAAAAACTCCTCAAATAAATTGATATACAAAATTCCAGCAGAAGAAATAAATTAAATTTCTCCTTCATGTTATAATCTATTTGAAAATGAAACAGATCTAACTTTAGATCCTCCTGGTATAATAAATAAAGAGCTCAAGATGTTGAAGAGTGGTTAAAGCAAGGCTTCAAATCGAGTTGTTTACTTCTTAGCCATTTCACAAGAAATGTTCTGCTGTTTCAGTAGAACCTATTTTAATCTGCTTGCTTAAAGAACAGAGAAACCTTCGTCTGAAATGATTTTGTATTATGTAATTTTTATGTGCAGACAGGTTTTTGTCCTGAAGTTTTGTATTTAGTTTATTCAAATGTTCTATAATGTCAATGACGAACATGAAGTCTAATTGCATTCCTCATTAACTGTTAATAAGGAAGTTACAATAAATATACCCTTCATCTCTGGGAACATAATAATTTCTTTTTAGGTATCATATATTCACCTCAATACCTCACACAAGCTCAGTCAGTGAACACTAGTGTGGTAAATAATATCAGAATTTTCAGAATCCAATTCTTTAAAAAGTGCTTTAAACTGCATGTGGCTTAGTGTCCTGGTTCTGAGGATATTTATCACACAGACAACATGCTTCATACTCAACGCAGTTCTACATAAAAATTACAGTGTGACTATAATTGTACAATATTTCTTGGTAACTTACTGCCAAAGAGAAGTTTCTTCAATAAAAAAAGTTGTTGAAGCCCTGCAGGGTAAAAATCCGAATTTACTAACTGTTGGTGAGGTAAAAATAAAAGAAAGCGAATTTACATTTATTCATAAATTGAATACTGGATTTAGCACGTAGAAAGATATTTCTAAAATTTTAACACTTAAACTATTAACAAAGAGATTCTTTTATATTTTAATCAGTTTAATTAATTAACTTATAGTTTCAATATTTCTTCCTTAAAACTTATACTATACTCATGTTCATAAGTGTTAGGCAGCTAAAAATTATTACGAAAAACGAAAAAATATTTACATATAAATACTTTACAGCTAATTGACTTCATTTACAAACTTATATTAATCTGTGTGTGTGTGTCTTGATCAACATGGATTCAATTAGATTGTTTTATTCTTCACCTGAAAGTTGATTCCAATGATGAATAAAACGCTGAAGAAGTTGATGTAGCTGGTGGAAGATCATAAAATGAATGAATACACGTGTCGGTCAAAAATGTTTCATAGATGTCCTTTTGGGTTTAAATCTTGAGATCTTGCTGACCATGGGGGAATTACACTTTCGGATTCTTATAGAGCATTTGCTGAGATAAGTGGGGTGCTATGGCATTATTGTGATTAAATATTAAGTATTGATATGGTGTGCAACAGAGTATAAACATCCACTTGTTTTGCTCTACATATAGCTCTGAAGCCATATTCGATAGAATTTCAAACTAACAATACCCCCACCATACTGATCATGCTGCGCAACACATTGTTCATTAAATCTAACCAAAATCTTCGTCAGGATAGAAAATTGTATTACAATGTACTTGTCTCTTATTCATATGCTCTTAACACCACCTTAAACAAGCATGTCTGTGAGGTGATACAGTAGTTTTAATCAATGGTGGTCAAGAATGGTGGCCAAATTGTAGAGCACGTCTATTAAATGTTACTCTAGATATTTTAAGAGCAAAATTAGCAGCAAAATTTGATTCCTTTTCACTCTTTTGCTTAACATCCGCTCATAACTATCGATATTCATACAAGGCCTGTCTTGACTGGTAAGATTATTGGATGAATTTAAGACTTACGATTTATTCCAGGTGTACTGACTTTTGTAAATAACATTTGGTTTGATTTGTTTTATTATTTCTTGTTTGAGGGCTATATATACCATGACTCGGTAACTATTGAAATAAAATAAAATTTCATATTTTGATTGTAATAATTTTTTTAATTAATGTAAGGTTCAAATTTATAATTTTTAAATTTGAAGATTAAAATAATCAAAAATAACATTTTTCACGATTAATGACAAAGCATTATCCATTGTCCATATATTGTTGCAGACTCCATTCGGGAAAGAAGCTGTTGGCCAGAGCCAGGCTCTTTTTCAAACATTCCGTATTCGGACTCTCAATGCTCAGCAACCAACATGGAATGTGGTGTAACCTGCTTGATTCGATATCATTCTCATCCTCTGGCAATACATCCTTAGACTGGATGTACAAAATGGACTTGTCGCAATGATTGTATAGTTCTCCTTTTAGCTCAAAAATTTTCCCGGGATTAGCCGTATCAATCTCTTGTTCAATTTCTGCTGAAAATCTATAATTCCCGTTTCTGTGTCGATTCTTATTCAATTGCCTGATGTCCAAAGGTTTCCTTTCGGTCTGAAAATTATTGTAACTTTTCTTGAAACTCGATGATGCAGGATCAATTTTTCGACTTTCGATATTATTTCTTTTACTTCTCAACTTCGAGTCTTGGCTCTTGGTTATGTATTGATTTGATATTGATTTGGTATCGATTTTTCTTTTGTTATAGAAGTTGAGGTTATGAGACTTCTGCAAATAGTTAGGGATCTTTTTTCTGAAATTGTCCGATCTCTCAATTTTATTTTTTGTTCGCGTTCTGGATTCCTTTACATTGTCATGGTTGACTAAGGTCTGAGATTGAGAATGCTTCAGATTATCGTTTTGGTGTTTATTTGAACCAAAAGTCTTAGTTGAAAGTCTGCTTGACGAATTGTAATTACTATTTAACGATCCCTGATATAAATAGTCAAAAACGTGAGATTCCTGTTCCCATTTCCCATCTCTAATTATTCTTCCGTTTAAGTCGAACGACAGTCTTTGCTTTTGTGAGGAATCTGGTTTGTATGGAGACGGTTGCAGTTTGGCAATTTGATTATTAACACCACTTTTCTTAATACTGAGAAAAGTCTTGTCGTCCTCGTTTCTTTTCGAAGAGGGTTTGTTTTCATGTAAAACGTTCAGTTTGTTCTTAAACGGTAGTTTTGCATTTTTCTTCAATAAAGATTTGAAGTTGTGAACCGAATTCAGAATCATCTGCACAGAAAGAATGGTTATCAAGTTAATCAAATTTTCTGACGTCATACTGGCAACAATTTGTGAACAGGTACAAACCAAATGTCTTTTCTCGGACGATTGTCTGGAAAATGTGAGAACCTTGAAGACTTTTATGGGAAATGTTGACTTTTTATGTGGATTGTTAATCTTAGTTTCGGAACCAATAATTCGGGAATTTTTATTATTTGTTTTAATCAATAGATTTGATCTCTCATTATCTTTCAGTACTACTTTTAGATTCGACATAGAATGACTTTTGGTGAATTCATTTTCATTATCGAAGCAGTCTCCTTTGCCAAAGAATGTAGCTTCAGGAAAATGCAATAGACACTGAGATCTATCTCCAATCGAGCAATTCTTAAATTCTTTTTTTGCCACTCCATGGCCAATGTTTTGCTTGATCTTACTTTTACCATGGAAAATTCTATTCAGATTCCATTTATCTTTTGCAATTGATCGTGGAGTCTGATGATCAGGTAAATGGTGAGACTTGTTGACGTATAAATTCAATGTCAGATCTTTTCTTCTGTCGAAAATTTTGTCTAGAGAGATCGATTTGATACTCTGTTCAAGGGAAAGTTGTGAATTGTTCGACAGTTTTGTGTTTTGGTAAAGCCGTTGGCCGTTGGCTATGAGACAATTGGAAGAATTGATCTCCTTTCCAAAGTACGTTTTATTAGATATCGATGGTAGCATTTTGTAATTACCATTAGTGACCGGTTGTAAATTTTTCGACTCATAATTGACATGATCATCAGAAGGAGGTACATGGCTCATTGACCCTTCAGAACAAATATCAGTACTTTTCAAAACGTCTCTGTCAGTTGATAATTTCGAGCTTTTAACAATATCAACGTTTGATTTCGTACATATACCACTTTTCTCCACTGAGATTTGTCGGAAAAAACCCCTCAGTTTATTGTGATTAATATCAGACAAGGCACCTTGTGAGTCTTGTTCCGTGATATTCTCCTTGGATTTGGTTTGTTCAATTTTCTGCATCTCCTTAATTAGTTTGCTGTTGTTAACAAAATTATTGAAAAGTACGGCTCGCTGAAAATTGTTCGGAAAAGCATTTGGATTCACTAAGCTGTACAGTCGTTTGGTAATCTGCATGTGACTTGAATCACATTTTTCCGGTTCAATTGTTTTCACCGGTTCTGAAATCATATCTCTCTGATCCAGTGGCAAGGGTGATCTTTTCACCGAAGGGTTTTTGTAGATTGAACTGTCCTTAATCAAAAATTCACGACTTGTGTTCGGGAAATATTCAGCTTCTCTGGGCAAATTATTTGATTTTGATTTCATTAATTTCGTGGAGAAATATTTTTCGATTTTCATGTGAAGCAGTTTCCCATAACTGAGATCATGAAAACAATGCTAAATTATTAATCCTACAACTGACGACTTCAAATATTGACAAGATGTTGATTTCCATTTCAGTGAATTTATTATTTGAATTTCAGTCGAAATATGGATTTATATTTCTTCATTAATATAACAAATTAAACAAAAAATAACAAAATTCGATCGCAAAATGTGAAACCGAAACAAAATATGTTGAATAATGTTCACATTTCGATTTAGTTGTGAAGGAAGTGTATTCTGACTGCATCCTGACTAGAATGCATAGAATTATTTTTAAATATCAAATCTTCCTTCAAAGGGTCTCTCTCAAGAACCTGTTTATTGATGAAGAACATGTTGAAGGTCTTAAACCACTTGTCAACTTGAGCTGTGATTAGTTTCGTCATGAGCACGAAAATCTCAATGAATAGTTAATTTTGGGGACCCACATTAAACAGTCAATTCCATAGTTGGTTGAGATTAATTTAATTATACAGAGGTTTTAAGTATTTATTAATACTGTAAAATCCCGAGTATAAGATGCAGCGCGTATTAGCTGCAGATGACATTTTATAAAAATATATTTTTTAGTCGTATAAACTGCAGCACTTGACAATGAAAAGTGTGATGGTTTTGAGGAGTGTGATGTTGAAAATTGAAATAAATAATCTTATCTTCGATTTGAATTGTTTTTCAGTTGTATAAGCTGCACATCATATTAGCTGCAATTCAAAAATGTTGTCTTTATGTACGTATTAGCTGCAGCTTATACTCTGGATTTTACAGTAATATAAACAATCAAAAGTACTTACTAAGACATGTATTGGAATCTTTTCATGACATAATTAGAGTAAAATAATCACGAACTGTGAGAATTAAAAATTATATTTTCAAATTTTTTGTAAAAATATTATATTTTTATTTCTAGTCCAATTCAAACTTAATATAATTTTGTGATATACAGGGTGCGTCAGCTATTTGAGGACAAAATTGATATTAAAGGTAAGTAATATTTTAATGAAAAGAATGTATATTTTTAAGCAATATTAGAAACTTTGTTTGTTTTAAGTACACAAGTTTTATTTATTCAATAAAATCGCATTTCAGTGTCAATTACAGCTTCAAGGCGTCTTCTAAAAAGCTTACAAGCCGCGATCCAATGGTTTTTTTTCATCTTTACCATAGCAGAACTTATAGAAGCTCGTAGTGAATCTTTGGTATTATGATGATGTTTGTTTGTCTCCTTCTCTACGACGCCTCATACGAAATAGTCCAAAGGATTTAAATCGGGTGAGCCATAAGTTTGGAGTGACATGGTCGTTTAAGTTTAATGATAGCCATTTTTGAGCTTTTAATGCTGTATGGCAGGAAGCTGAGTTTTTTTGGAACATATAAGGCCTTCCGTGGGCAAATTTTTTAATCTAGGACTTCACATATGTATCCAGACACTCGATATAAAGAGATACATTAATTCTAAGTCCCTGTGGAAAGATATACGGAGGCATAACATGACCTTTGTTGCTCACAACACCCAATATCATTTAAGATGATGGAAACTTTGTGTGCATAACATAAGGGACTTTAGAAGAACTGAAGCACAGTCATCGATCGTTCCACCTTTTAACCTTTTGATCTTGAGTAAAAACTTTTTCATCAGAATAGTACCATAGCATGCTTGGATGATCAGGATGCTTGACTTTGTTTAAAAGACAT
This sequence comes from Bipalium vagum, assembly GCA_037834085.1. NCBI lineage: Eukaryota > Metazoa > Platyhelminthes > Tricladida > Geoplanidae > Bipalium > Bipalium vagum. The sequence goes on along the minus strand of JBBMKC010255436.1, from coordinate 443 downwards.
TTCGAGCGGATAAAACGACTTTCTTTGCTTTTTGCCGATACAAAATGTCTTCTTCTCATGACGTATGTCTTGTATTTTAAATCATTGTGTACCGTTCGTCTTACTATTGACTCAGACACCAATAGTCAATTGGCAATTTCTCTCATTGATGTTCCGGGACTTTCATGAACAACATCCTGGACTTTTTGAAGAAATTTAACATTTCTGACAATGTCTGAAAGTGTGGAATGTGTTTTTCTTTTAGATATAGAGAAAACATTTCGATCAGATGCCAAACATTCTTTTCTAATTTTATTGACAAACAATCTGGCCACATTAAGAAATTTGGAAATTTCTAAGTCACTTTGTCCAGCGGTTAATGCAACGATAACTGCATGCCTTTTCATTTCTTGTGTTAATTCAAAAGTTATCTCTTCCATTTCTAAATTAAAAAATAATTATTT
>JBBMKC010255435.1:0-20316 GCA_037834085.1 Bipalium vagum | reverse complement strand
TTTGTTATTATTGATCTTTACCGTTTTTCCTAATATTATAATCTATATCATATATTATCGAAAAATAATATTTTCTGATTTTAATTTATAAAGTAAAATTTATTTTATTTCAAATAACTTACAATATTGTTCTATTTTAATTAAATAATAGTTATTTGAAATAATTATGATTAAATTTTTAAAAATATTTTTCATTATTAAATATAAAAAATATAAATATAAAAAAGAACTAAGTAATTAACTTTAAAAATAATAATGGTAATAAATATTTATAAAATTTATATTAGTTTTAATAATTTTTAATTTTCGATTTTTTTTTCAAAATTATAATGTAATGAATTTTAAATTTTTTAAATTAAGGAATTTGTACAAATGTTATGTAATTATTTTTATTATAACATAATTATTATTTATTATTATATTCTTATAATGAATTTTAAAAAATTAAGTCCATTTAATAATAATAATTCAGAAAAATAATAATTAGTTTGGTATTGATTAGAACAAAATAATGCAATCTATTTTTGGAAAACTGGTTTAGGAAACAAAATTTTTATTAAATGGAAAAAATTTATTTCAGAAAATGAACGAGATTGAAGCGTTTCTTTTAGACATTGAAATTTTTAACAATTGCTATGGAAACTTGTCTCTTACACTTCCATTTCTGTTTAGTATATTTTAAAGAAACTGATTTCATGATTTTGGATTTTTCATAAAACTGTCTTGTATCTGACTTGATTCCAGGATGTTTTTATTAACGAATTAAAACTTAAAATTTGCAAACTTTGAACGTAAATAAAATTTATAAAATATATCCAGATTCAATTCTGTTTTAAAACAAGCAAAGGACGGTGTGTGTTTAATTGATCTAAAATATAATAATTATATTTTTAGCTAAATTATTTTTGAAATGAGATCAGAGCAAGAATTACTTCGAAATCGCATTGTACCCATTGCTATAAAAATTTGATACTTTTAAATGAAAATTACTCTAAGATAATGAGCTTATTATAAACTTTTATGTTTTTTAAAATATATATTTACACAATAAACACTATAAAGTTTAATATTTTTTCTTTTCTCCTTTCAAAGCAATAAAAGAACAGAAAGACAGAAATAATACCTTAAAATATTTCAGTGCGTGTTCATTCCAAACATTATCAAGAATTATCTCAAAATTAATCATATTTCTTTCTTTATTATTTCCTAAACATTTTCAGTTGGGTTTGGGGCAAGAAAGTTTGCTGGCCATGAATTAACGGTTATATTATTTCCAACTAACCAATCTCTTGTCAACTTCGAAGTGAGGTTTTGCTCCATCTTGCATTAGAAGACGTTTTGGTAACAGTTTCCTAATCATTGGCAGAGCTCTCTGTAATATATTCCTTGATACAAATTGGAGTCAATTTTGCCAAAATTGATTTTCCGTTGGTTCTTATTGCTCCCTATAGCATTAAAGTCGGGTTCAATTTTGGTTTCTATATTTTGGGTCTTGGACTTGGACGAAACTTCAATATGATTTGAATATAGTTCAAATAAACATTCTTCACTGAAAATCCATCGACCAAATCTTGTCTTCTGGTGATCTTTGCACCATTTGATTCTCTTTTCTAAATATAATAAAACATTTTAAAATAGTGTGCTTTTATTAATGCTTGAGTCTGTAAGTTAGTGCAAATTTAAACCTTTTTAACCTAGAAAATCTGTTGGGGATATTTTTTTTCGTTTTCCGCAACGTTAGCCTTTTTCAATAAAAAATCGAAATTTTATTATTATAATTATTATTTGAATATTTCCTCCAAATGGGCAATATTATTAAAAATTATCGATTTTTAAAAAATAACACCTTGTCCTTTTTTATTAAATGGTCTCATAATTTATTTCGCTAGAACAGTACCAGAATGACATTTATGAATGTAAGCTGCCGGAATATCTGATTCGAGATAGAATACAAAAACGACAAGACTCGTTGAAATATATGGCGAAATGTAACGAATTTCGGTGCGATACATTCTTGACCTTTGGTCCCGATGTTGTGGACTTCTTAACATTAAAAAAGTCGATAAAGTCTTCGTGTTTTATCCACTTAAAGCTTTTGGTCTCGGGAAAATCTTTAAGTCAAATTTTTCTTGATGCGGATGATATTCTTAAAAAGTAAAGTTTTATCGATTTTTTCATATATTGATATAATATTATTGATTACTGGTCTACTTAAAATGAATGAAACCTACATTGGTCGTTTAAAAGGGGAGACACAAAACTTAAATGTTTACCAATTTGATCAAAATAATCGATAGCCAAAATTTAAGATTGTGAAATATTATTGATTTTATTTTTCACACCTTTACTCGTTGAAACTATTATATAGGGTGGCCCATATATAGATATCGCGCAGTCAAACCTTTACATTTGGTACATTTACATTTAATTATTATTTTGAACTGAATTATACCTTTACTTCTTTATTCCGGAATATTTACTAATCAGACAATCTTGATTTGGAAAAGGAAAGATCGTAGAGCTTATTTTGGAATAACATGATATCAGATTTGACCTGTTAGCTAATTGAGATTCCTCCATTAAAACCTCTCATTGTTTAGGAACGGGAGAATTTTTGTGACTATTTTTCTTTCCAGATGATTGATCAGCATCGACATTGAAGCACAACATTGATGATAATACGAGTTCCAGTTAATATTTTTGTGCAAATACTTACCATTAAATCAGTTTTTTTTCTTACATGTGAATTTTTAAATTTAGTTATCAAACCAGGGGATTTTTAATTCTTTCTATTAGAATTTATTGATTCAATTTAATTATAAGTTATATTTTATGTTATTTAAGATTTCAAAACATTTAAAAAGAAGCCTTTATTAATTTGCAGAATTTTAATTATAATTATAAATTTTGTTATTATATTTTTGTTGTAACTAGCATAAAATTACAATATTGTGTGACATGATTAAACTTCTCTTTTTTCTGATACTGGAAAATTATGAAAAAATTCTAATTTTTTTAATATCAATGATTCAAATTTTGATAAATTTTATTGATTTTTTTTATATTTTTCAAATTGCCAATAATCAATACTTCAAGTTTTTCTTTGCTACATAGGTTTGTTTTCTGCGTTCCTCCTGCATTATCGGATGGAGTTCGAGTAAACAAATCCTGTTTATTGAGACAAAACGAAATCAGCTTTTCCAATAGATTTTTGTCATTAGTAAAACCTTTGATACCTGATGGCCATTTTCAGGTAGTTAATTCGCAACGAGTTCAATTTCCCGATACGAGACTTATTCAGTATGATTGTGGTTAGTGTGATAGTTTGTTTTAACCATTATTTTTTTATTATTTTATTTATTTAACTAATTTTTTTTGAAATCTTGCTTAAAAAGAAACGAATAGAAAGTAAGTAGTGGATTTATGACAATCCAGGTGGTAAATTTGTATTTTTTTAGTTAAATAAATTAATAATTTATTTTAAAATTAACCTGTTTAAAGTTTTTAAAAATTTTGAAATTCAAAGTACCGTATTTGCCGAACTATAAGCCGCACGCAAAAACCTGAAATGTATTATAATTTAGGTGTTGCGGCTTATAATCCGATGCGGCCTATACGTTGATATTAAAAATTCTTAAAATTTCCTGACATCAACAATTAACAACGGCTTTGTTAAATCAGATTTAATCCCTATTTTCATTGAACTTCAATGATGGTCGAATAAGAGTCAGACTCTAGAAAAGAAGAGATTTGCATATTGCTGTATAAAGCAGCATGATAGGTATGGTGGTGCAAGTGTTATGATATGGTGTAGCATATGGTGAATGGTAGAACAGATACAGCTATTATTGGTGGCACATTAATTCTACACGTTATTTGAAGGAAATTATCAACCAGCATATCATTCCAAATACTGAAAAGCATCATCTTATATTGCAACATAATAATGCAAAGCAACATACTGCCAGAATAGTGACTGATTCTTTGAGTGCCTGAAATGTATCAGTTCTTCCATGACCTGCACGCTCACCTGATGTCTCCCATTGAACATACTTGGGATAATCTTGGTCAATGTATAAAAACAATATACAAGAAACTACAACAGCAGAGCTTGCCATCAGTCTTTTAGAACAATGAAAACATACCATAAGAATATTTTTAATTTTAAGCATGGACAAAAGAATCAGTGAATGTATTGGGAACAGAAAAGAATTGTGTGGTATAATTTTAATAGAAATTCGTTTTTTTAATTTGCAGTAATTTTTGTGGAAGATTATATTTTAAATTTTAAAAATTTGGGTTTTTTCTGATTGGTTTTAATTAGTTTTTATAATGAACAATTCAACAGAAGATTATTATTTTGAGTACTCATCTTTTAAATAAATTGTTAATTTAAACAAAAAATAAAGTGAATCATATGTCAATTTTTTATAATAATAACTGATACAATAAATTACTTTCAATTCCAAACATTAATATCATATTCACACGAAAAGTAATGTGGCATATTTAAAACAAAAACTTTACCATCTCGATTGTATATTAACCGAAATAGTCAAACAGTAAAGCTTCATATTTCTCTTAATCTCTTATCTCTATCTTCAAATTATCAATTCTTATTCCTTTGAATGCCAATGTTTTTTAAAAATAATTCATTTAGAAAATCTCGAAAATTTGATTAATTTAATAGATCAATATTAATTAAATTTACAATCAATAATTTATACAAAATAGATTGTTAAATTAATTATATATTTAATTATAATTATATTATATATATTATATTTTCATATTATCGATTAGTATTATTCTTTACACTGGATTTCTCTACTAGGAAAACTGCAAACTTTGGAAATATTATTGAAACGGTTGAATAAAGAATCACACAGATGTTTGATATTCACACAAATGACACGGATGCTCGATATTCTGGAACAGTTCTTGTCTTATCTGGGTTATCGATACTTGAGATTAGACGGCGCGACGAAGATTGAACAGCGCCAACTTTTGATGGAGAGTTTTAATCAAGATTCCAGAATATTTGTATTCATCCTTAGTACTCGTTCCGGTGGACTTGGTATAAATTTAACGGGAGCTGATACAGTCATCTTTTACGATTCTGACTGGAACCCAACAATGGACGCTCAGGCTCAAGACAGGTGATATTTTAATTTTGCACTTCAAAACGTTTTTTTTTTGGTGAATAACATCATAAAGGCAATATTTGATTCATACAAATACAATCTTCCCCTCTTCTTCTTTTTCGTTGGAACTTCGATGTTTTCGAAATGTTTATTTAAAAATTTCTTAACGCCAGTTTCATACCTGATCAATTAATTAGAATATTTGAGCACTTTGAGGTTCCTAAGCCACTGTTACCCATTCAATTCTCTCAGAACAACAGAATAAATAATGAGGAAAAATATGAATATTTTGGTTGTCTGTTGAGGCAACCTGGAACCCAGAAAGTGATCCAGAATTACTTACGAATAATGATAATATTATGATGGAAATGAAATCAGAGATCAATAAGAAGGAATTAATATTTTGTGTGTCAAGTTCAGATGAAAAATTTTCAGAAGGGATGGAAACAGGCACGTATGAGAAGAAGTTGGAATCGAAATCCCTACTTATTCTGGAAAATGAAATTGAGAAAAGAGGAAAATAATAATAATTATTATTATTATTATTATGGTATCTACCAGAGACTTTATTTAAATTATATAATTATTATTTCTAAAGTTCAGACATTGAAATTTGTTGATTTTCATTTAGAAATTCATTGAATATTTTTTTCAAATCTATTGAAACGGAAATTTATTTATCAGAAATAAAAACTTTAAGATTCAATAACATATTTTAAATATAAATTTCTTATATTGATAAATATTATTTTTCTTTAGAATAAAATTGATCAATTTTTTAAATATTTCAATATTATCAATTATTAATAGAAAAAATCATTACAAATTATATTTTATTAAATTATCGATTAAAAATAATTTTACCAATAAAATTTTAACATTTTGTTTCTGTGCGGTCAATATCAATTTTGAATCAATACCATTTTTAACCTTTGAAAAAAGAATTTTTTTTAATTAATAAAATATATTTATTATTTTTTCATTATTGACTGGCATAAATTTATTCTTTAAACCTTTACAAGAAATTACATGATATTTATAAATTATTTACATTTTTCTAAATTTTTTTAAAATTTAATTTCCATTTAATAATTCTTAATAAAATTATTTAATTAGTCCCCGAAAAAACTGGATTTATTTTTGGGGAAAAAACATCATTTTTTAACCAATTGAACATTTTTATTTCATGTTGTTGTGATAATTTATTTTTGCAAAAAATAAAATTCTTTTTTTCTTCCTTTAAGACTCTCCTTAAACATTTCTTATTGATTTAGCTCAAATTTGTGTCTCAATAAATTGTACAATAATCAAAGAAATTATAAACTACTGCTATTATTATTAAATATTTTATTATTTATTATAAAATCATGAATAGTTATGTTTTAAATTTAATTCTTTATTTTTATTGTGTTTGTGATTATATATTTTTATTGTTTATTTGTTCTTTCCATTGTTGATAATTCCACCTCGTATAGATGCCATCGAATTGGTCAGACTCGTGATGTTCACATCTATCGACTGATTAGCCACATGACAGTGGAGGAGAACATTCTTAAGAAAGCCAACCAGAAACGGACGTTGAATGATATGGCCATTGAAGGAGGTCAGTTCAACACGGCCTTTTTCAAAACCAATACGCTTGAAGACCTTTTCAAAGCTCCGTCCGGCTTAGATGTATGTATTTCTGGTGACATGATTTAATTTTAGCATTTTGTAACACCCTGCATCAACGTGATCCCACCAGATACATTGTCAAAATATTTGGCTTTGCGATCGATATTGATCTCTTCCGGTTGATGTACCGTATATGTTTTGAACCATTTTACTGGTGCGCAAGTTGCTGATTGATCATTTAATTCTGCAAATCGTCTTTCATTCCTTTTGCTGGATGTTCATTGTCTTTCGTGTCATTTTATTTTAAGCTTAGAAACCAATTATTACTTATTGAAATTGAACATCATACCGCCTATTTAATTTTAAAATCATGATTTACTTATTATTATTATTATTATTATTATTATTATAACTATTATTATTGCGTCTATTAGAGACATTATTTAATTATTTAATTACATTATTTACAGGATTTGATGAGCGAGCAACTTTCTATCGATAATGAAAACTCTAACAATGCAAAAATTGAAATTATTGAGAGTAAAGAAGTGAAATCGGAATCGAATCAGAGTCAACATATTACTACACGAAGTGGACGTCAGATAAAATGGCGAGGACCTCCCATAAATGTTCAGTTTTCGGGTTCTGGTACGAATGCTGTCTCAGGTTCTGTCGGCGCTGCTGTTCCAAATTCAGTAGTTTCGGACAATTTAACAAATTCAGAGAATGCCCCTATCTTTGACACTACGGAATTTGAGGAAGCGTTGCAGTTGATTGAAGAGGAAAATGATCGGATCGCTGCCTCCAATGCTAAAGCGGAAATGAAAGCAGATCTGGCAGAATTCGATGAAACAATACCATGGGACGAAATAGAAAACAACCACGATCTCTATCATCAGACTTCCAGTTGTTCCAAGAACGAGGACATAGAGAAAGAAGAAAAGTTTCATTTGGAGACTGAGCGTCAGATCAAGGAATTTGAAGAGCAGCTAAATCCGATACAAAGGTTTGGAGTTCGTATGGTCGAGTCTGTCATTGAGGATACGTTGGCTGATCAATTAGAAATGGCTAAAGTATTGCTTTAATCGATTTTATGGAAAATTGAAATTATTATTAATTATTATTATTATTATTATTATTATTATTATTATTATTATTATTATTATGGCAAATATTTCTCTTTAGCAAAATTTGGAATCATCGAAAAAAGCTTGGCATTTGGAGCAATTGAAAGCACTACACGAAGCCGACGAGATGAAAGCTGGAATCGAGGAAGACGACATGCTCTATTGTTATGGTGATTACGATCCAACGACTCAGAAAAAGGAACTAGAACGTCTGAAGAAGGAGGAAGCGGAATTTTTCAAGGCCGAAAAACGAAAAATTGAGGAAGAGGCCAAGCAAGCCAAAGCCGATGCTGCTCGAAAGGCATGGTCTCGTCAACAGCACTTGCTGGCTATCAAAAGGAAACATTTGCAATCGAATAATCGATTCAGTAAAATATCGAGAACAATCAAACAGAATCGGGTAAGAATGGTGGCAGCAATTATTTATTATTCTGTTTTTTGTTCTGTTTTGTTATCTTTCGATTCTTTTGTTCCTTTTAGGTTATGGCCAATTCGGAATGTAATCAGGGTTCTGAGGCTTCGATCTCCAATTCTCAAATGGTCTGTACAAATAGAATGAAAAATGAGAATAGTTTAGGATGTAAATCGCTAAAATCGAATCATTTTTCAACTCACAAAGTAAAATTAGATTATACTATTTTTATGAATATTGATTATTATTCTGTATTATCTTTATATTTTTTATTATTGATTAATAATAATTTGACTATTAATGATTATTATTTTAGTTTTTTTTATTCTATTTAACTTTTATTACTTTCTATAAATAAAATATGAAAGTGTTTTCGATATTTTTATATCGGTAAAATATTTTAATAATTCTATTTTCCTTTGTGAAGATCTCCACAACTCGACCATTTTTCCCAAAAATGAGGTATGGTAATTCGATGCAGCCCTATTATACTCATCCTCGATCTCAACCAAACGTCAGATCTCCCCCCACATTCCATTTGGCTCCTCGACCAAATGTAATCAATATCCAGAATCAGACCAATAATCATTTCATAACATATGAAAAATCATTAAATAAGGTGAATTTCCATTGTCTGCTTTCTATCCTATTTTCTGTTGTCTCTTTATTTCTGCTTTTTGATATGATTGACATTTTTGTAATTTTTATTTTATTGATTACATTTGTCATTTAAAATTGATGTTTAAAGTTTTTTAATAAATCAATTTTCTCTTTTCCAATAGTAATAATAATTGACTTTTTTCTATTTATTAATGATTTTATTGATTATTATATTAAATTAACAGAATTATTATTATCGATTATTCTCTTATAAATCAATATTTTGAAATTGTAATATTTTAATTTATAATTCAAATCTAAATTAGAAGTGCCTAACGAATTTCACTGATTAATAAATTCAATATTTGAACCTGTCGAAAAATTTTGCAAAAATTGTACTGGGTTAAGCCGAATTTACAGAGACGACGATCTCAAAAAGATTGAGAGTGGGGAACTTATCAGAAATTGTTTCATTCACTAAAAAGCACACCAGTTATAACAATAATAATATAACATGTTTTACTCTACTCTGTTTTTTTTCGAGTATTGATTTTTTTCATCATGAAATTTGAACATATTTTTAAGAAACCACAATTAATATGACCTCATTTTTGCTTTGTAATTATTTTGTTTATTTTTTCTTTCCTTATTCATATTTTTCTGACTTCCTTTTTTCATTCTATCTCTTCCTTTCTCTCATAAGAAAGTGATAAGTAAAATTTTTTTAATTTATAAGTTGTTGAAAATTGTTATGAATATCGAAATTCACTATAAAATCAATATGTAATGCAATCGCGCACGTTTGGCATTTGTGGACAAAAAAAAACTGCAAAAATCTGTCCCGGTCTTAAATTCCTTTCTTTTTATTATTTAAATGATCAATAAAGATTCAGTTTGAGGTGAGTGTGAACCTGACTTACCATGACCCTAATTAAATATTGATTTTTTCCCTGTCCAGATGCAATCTGCAAGTCTTTCACACAACCAAGGACAATTTGTCCGTCACTCAATGACTCCGAATATTTCCCTACCCCATATCATTCCTTATTCCAATAAATCGATATCATCTTCTTCGGCATCGACATGCTCTCCTTTGTTTCTTAACAATAACAACCCCTCGAATATCAACTCCACAAATCACTGTATCAATTTCACTTCCACCAACTCTTCTTCCTCGTCCTCCTCTTCTATTCAAATCATCAAATCATCCGAAAATGTCAACAGCACCAATTACCCTACAATCAGCTCCCAGTCATCGTTCCAGATTCCGGTGCAGTCCCTGTGCAATTTCAGAACGTCTCTATCAGCGCAACAACTTATCATCAATTCCCAGCCCGTGCTATTCATTAATCGATCGATCACCCCTCAGAACAGTATGGCTTTTTTGTTTTTATTAATTTATTGATCTTTATATTGACGTATTAAATTTACACATAATACACGCAGAGAGAGAGACAGAGAGTGAAATAGTTTTACATTTTATAATATCATTAATAATCAATTTTTCGTTTCATTTCAAAATTTTTCAAGTGAAATCAGTTTTTCACGACTGGTGAAGTGAATTACCAATTTAATATTTTCGGAAATCAATGAGCTCTTTAAATACTGCAAAATTTTAATATGAAAATGGAAAAAGGTTCCTTTTCCCGAATTTGTTATGTTTAGAAAGATGTTGTAGGAGTGAAACAAGTTTGGAAATACCAGTTGTGTAACAATGTCGCAATGTATTGTGAACAAGTAGAGAGGCTGTGAATTGATCTGAGGCAGTCCTTGTTTTTTGACTGTTTTCCAGGTCAAAAAAGAATTGATTGAATGATCGGTAACGAAATAATAATTGTAACCGAGAGAACAGAAATAAATAGATGAAATAATGACAGGTGAGAGACTGAGAAAATGAGGAAGAAAAGTTTCCCGCCCTTTTAACAGCTCTTATCAGCAATCTGTTGTCTGTGTAAACAGAATCCAGTCGAATATTTTATTTCCGACTTTCCCTTTCTTCATGAAAAAACGTTTTTTAGTTTTTATCTCAAAAAAGTTTTTGGAAAATTGTGGTTTTTCAAAAAAGCCAGTGAACCATTGATGTATTGTCTAAATTCTTCTACCCGCCTAAATTCAATCACCCTCCGATTTTTATCGAATTTTTTGATTGTGAGAAACAAAATCGAAAGAGATGGTAAATGATAAACTTCGTATTCGAATTATTGTATCATTTTTTAAAGAAAATCAATACAATCTTGTTCACGACCCAACAATTGTAAAAGAGCGTCTGATTTCCAACAAGCTTTAAAATTTGTCTTTAATTGTATCAATACCACATCATTTTTCAGATGATCTGAGTGGTAAGTTGAAACATTATTTCATGATAAAATCAATGTTTTTAATTAATAGATTTTAAATTGATTTTTTCTAAAAATTTTGTTAATTGGAAGTCCAAATGATTTGTGATTTGCTTAGGTTCTCAGAACACAGTCGATATAAATATTTTATTAAAATACAGTGAAATATATTATTGATTTCTTGAAATCTAAGAAAATTTTTAAAATTTTCTTGGCTAGACAAAAATGAATCGATTTGATTTAAATGGCAGTCCTGTGTCTTCCCCATTTATATGTTCACATGCATGACATTGAATTTTGTAAGTAATATTAACTTTCATTATTTTCGGAGTAAACCTCAAATACTGTTATTAAATAATGTTAGGTCTTTGCAGTTACCGGGATTTTTTCTCTTCTGATCTATTTTTTGAATGCTTTTACATAAGGAATTGTAATAATGTTTTATAGTCAATATCTTTCTTGTAATTCTATATATTAAATTCTTTTGAATTATTATTGACTCTTTGCTAAGAGTAATCTAAATATTTTAAAATAATTAATTAATTACAAATCTTTCCTTTCAAGGTTACTTGTTATGATGAAAAATAATTATAAAAATGAAATTACGAAAATCTTACACAATTCTAATTGTAAAATAGCAGCTCTTAAATTTTATTTAGAAAAAATGTGTGTATGTATATTTTAATTTATGTTTACTGATCGTTAAAAAATCTAATTAATTTCGTAGATATCATACATTAATTATTAAAAATACTAATTTATTTAAATAAATTAAACAGCTTTGTTTTATTAAATGTTACGATTTAGCGAAATTTAAGTTGTTAATCAATTTTCAATTGTTATTTTCTTCTCCAAGATTTGTTTGGTACTTCTTATTTGACATTATTAAGATTCTATTATTGCTCGGTCTCCAAATTCAAATAATATACCTTCTTCTCCAATGATACAAATCATCAATCGTCCTTCCAATGTTAATTTGACAGCTCAACAAACCCGGTTAGGGACTTCGACGTTGTTAGCAGAACGGCCGACAAATCCTCGATTCACCAATATATCAATCCCAAATTCACAGTCGTTCATTCTTCCATCTGTACCGGGCTCGAACACGAACATCATTCGAATCAATTGCAGCTCTTCCAACAACAATTATCTAACGAAGCCTGACTTCATCAACCCCAACATAATATCATTTAACAATATTTCCAATTCTGTTCTCAGACTGGCAACCGTTACCAATAACATCAGCAACATTAATGGAAACTACCATAACCTTCCCACCAACCCAATGATTATCATCAACAGCAACAACAACAACACGATCAATAATCAGACCAAGACTCTGTTCTCAACATCACAGAATTCCATCAATACTAGTAATAAACCGATAACCGTCAGCCAGTTGATCACATCAAATACCACTTCTACGACAACCAGGGCAAACAACCTCCCCAAATGAAATTTCCTGATAATTTGTCTATTATTATTTTTTTTTAATAAATTTTTTTTATTGTAAATTTCTGAGGTTTCAATTGTACTGTACAAAAAAATATTTTATAAATAAAATTAGTAGTTTCATTTATTGATTTAATTATTATCATCGATTGTGACCTTAAATCTTTGTGGCTTAATTAGACTGTGAGAATTTTTAATTTTAGGTCATATATCATATTGTAATTATTAGTATTGTTTATATTACATTTGAAATAATGATCTAAATAAATTAAAAATTATAACTATTTAATAATTTTTAAATATATAAAATTGTATTTTATTTAATAATGTCTAATATGTAGGTGTTCAAAACAAATCTTGAATATTTGTAATTAATTTTCTTGGTATTGTCAATAAAGAGAATGTGTATCTATTCCTTGTATTTATAATGCTGAATTTAGTCTCTGTATACAAAGATTGCATAAAACTTAGCACTACCTCAATGATCAAACCCACAAGGTTGTGGTTCAAATGAAATTTTTATTTATTAAGCATTTAAAAGTTTTTCTAAATATTTGTGTATTGACATTTAAATCGAACACAAATAATTTTTGGTTCGTTTGAAAGAAAACTATACCCCCCTCCCCGGGCAACTGTGGTCATCTGATAACATCGATGAATGTTTCTTAAAAGACTACGATCGTATGTTGATAGAAAATAATATTGAAAAGACTTGTTAGTTTATCAAAATTTGGAGCTGACAATTAATTATTACAACTGGGAATGATTCAATCTTCTGTTTTCACTCAAAAATTACAAACTGATATTCATCAGACTAACTTAAGCTATTAATTTGTTTTAATTAACATGTTGATATATTCGGATACCATACTTTCAATTGTTAATACAATATTTGACGTTAAATTCTTTGTGCTTGATCGTCCTTTTGATAATAAATTTCTCTTTGAGAAATTATATTCATCGGTTATTCTCCAGGCAATCGAATACTTCAAATCCAATAATTTATGTGATTTATTCTTCCAGATATTTTCGCTTTACTATTGTTCAATATTCATATTAATAACTTTATAATAAAATTATTTAAACAAGTGTACAGTTAAGTTTTAACAAGTTAGTGTATTGACACAAGGTTTTTACTCTCATTATGAAAATGTTTTGCTTCATTTTAAAATAGGAAATCCATTTTTAATTTACTAAGCCACATTTTGAAAAAAAATAACAAATTTTATTGATCGATAATGTCTCAAATAATCAATAAAAAAGTCTTCAATAACAAAATCAAAGATTGCAAAAATCGATCACACTAAAAGTAAAATGTCTTGAATAATAATCAATTAAATAACTAAATTAAATATCAATATCAATTAAATTAAAAAGAAAAACAAAATAACGATATCCTCACCTCTGTCAAGTGTGTTTGCCAATAGCTTTATCAAAACAATTCTAATGTAGAAATGGAATTAACTTATATAATTGAAGATGGAATCTTAAATAAACAACGCTGTAGTAAACAACTATTAATAAGGGACTTTTTCAAGTCAAAATAGATACTGCGAACTTTTATTCAATAAATGTCTGAAAATCGATTGTTTCATTTATTTTTTATTCTTACTATTGCATAATAATTAACATTCCATGTTAATTATACTTCTGTTAATACGATATATCGCTATCATGACAACATCGTATTAAACGAAATCCACTGTATATTAATCCAAAATTGATTTATATACTTTCAAAGTGGATTATATAGACTCCTTTAATTAAGTCTGTTCACCCCCGTTTATTTTATTAAGAAATTTCATTTTCAAAAGATTAAATATACATATATTATTAATCAGACAACTTTATTACATATCCGAAATCAATCAAAGTACTAAAATCTTGTTGCGCCACCTCTGGCTTTGACAATAGCAGTCATTCTATCATGTAATGATTCATATAATCCATGTATATAATCCGTTGGAATATTGTACCAAACATCTTGGATTTCCTTCCAATACTCATTAGCATTGTGAACCAATACATGTTCAATTCCCAAGACATAGCTCCATAAATTTTCTTTAATATTGGCATCAGGAGAATTTCCAGGTCAAATACACACGGGGATGTTATTATGATGCAAGAATTATGTTGTCGATTTCGAAATGTGTACTGGTGAATTATCTTGCATACATATATAAAATTTCTTTTTGGAAAAATAAGATCAGGACTCACGATGCAGGACCCACATGAAATGCGCATAGACGCCCATTCTTTACGTCTTAAACGTTGCTTAAAATTGAGAAAAGATTTTGGTGTTGCAACATATCGTCTTAAACCAAAATCATTTACAACTTTACGTACCCATACATAACTAATTTTCCTTCCTGTTTGTCTATAAATTTTAATGGCAACCACGGTTAAACTTGATAGTCGGTACCGTATAGCTAGTCTCTTAATCAGCCTTTTATCTCTGATAGAAAACTGTTTGGGTCGATCAATTCTCTGAGCATCATACACGTTACCACGACTATTAAATTTTTGAACAATTTTTTAACAACCACGCTTGGTCACATGGCAATTAAATTCCCTCTTCATCAATAATATTACTTCGGCCCAATTTTTACCTGATTTTGAAAGTGCAACAATTGACATTCTTTCTTCTTTTGTTAAAAAGTTTTCTGTTTTTGAAATTGTACGACTTTTAATTTAATATTGATGCATTATATTATATTAACATAAAAAATGTATTAAAATCTATGTATATTATCATTTATATCATTCAATTAAGTGGGGTGAACAGACTTAATTAAAGGAGTGTATATAGCTGTGAAAGGCATTGTCTGATTTTTGAGGAGGCTAATCAGATCTGGGGAATTTTTTAATTATTTATTTTAATTATATTAAAATATTTAAAAAGTATTTCAAACCAAAAGATATGATGCGTGATTTGGAAAAGTTAATGAACTATCGTAGAGAAGCCGATAGTGTGGAAAATTTTCTGAAGAACGTCCATAAAATGGCGGAAGATGTCTTGTCACATGAAATGACAAAGGAAGGCCTTTTGAAAAAAGCGCTGATTAGTTACATAAACGATCCAGAAATCGAGTAGATCGAATTGAGAAAGTTAAGAAGTATTGAAGAAATGGAAGATCTAACTAAATTAATGGATGGAGTTCGACAGAAACAGTCTGATCAAGTCAATACCATCAGGACCTACAGGGACGTAGCGAGGAACAATAAATACCAAAATGTAAGGAGGCAGGAAGCAGGATATAAGTTTCGACCTGTTGTAGAGAAAGTCAGACCAGAATCACGTGTTACTAGACCTTTTGCAAGAATGGCAAACAATGGCCCAACAAGAAGACAAATAGAATGCTGGACGTGTGAAAAAGTTGGACATATAAGCCAAGACTGTCCAGAGAAGAAAATTCCTAGATGTGTTGGATGTGGAAAGCAGGACATGTACCGCGAAATTGTACAGTTTACAAATGTCAAAGGTGTGGAAGAAATGGTCATCAAGATTCAAATTTAAATTGAGGTCAGAGAAGAAACAGGAATTTTTACGAAAGTAATCATGGGATGAGTGGAAATAAAAGAATTAATGTGGTTAGCGAAAATATTGATGTGATATCGGAAGGAGATTGCATGAGAGAAGAATATGAGAATGCATCAGTGTACCCAAAAGACAAGGTTTCGCTAGTAGGGGAGCTATCGGAAGCCATATACTAGAAATTGAAAATGGTTATTCCCAAAAAATTAAGACTGATGAAGTGGTGACGCGAAAAGCAGAGAAAGTTTACAGATTTTTAAAGAAGCAGTTTGAGATTGAAGATTGTAATCAAGTGAATGCGATTGCAGAAAGCGAAGAGACAGTTATTTCGTATGACAAAATGCATGGATGTCCAAGTGTGAGAGTAAGAGTGCAGGATGATTTATTAGAAAAAGACGAAAAGATCAAATCTAAAGCAAACTTAGTAAAGAATATTTTACAACAAAATCGAGAAAGAAAGCTGCAGCTCGATGATGGGGACAAATTATTTCATGTATGGCTCAAAAAAAGTATTTTCGATTCCTGATTATTGATGTATAAGAGAAATGATTCTAACGAAAATAATAAATAAATAAATAAGAATTTTTGAAACGTCTCCACCGAGAAATAAGTTAAATATTATCACAAACTTGGATTATGCATTTTAAGAAGTAACAAAACATAAGGAAAATCACTGAATCTAAAGGTGCACCATTAGTAAATCTCAAAAATGTGCAGTACTGGAAAGAGACTTAACTTTGGCAAGCAAAAAAATTCTTTGCCTTTAAATCATATTTGCCATCCTTCTGACTCTTTTTCGACATATCAAAAGCCTATATGACGTACATCCTCTTTATGCATTTCTTGCGACTTCTCGATAAACTTTTCAAAAGCAAGAACGAACGACGGCTCTGATACTTGATAATTACTCACCACACTCTGAAGAAAAAAAATGTTAACTAATATTAGTTCACTAAAACAATGATTTGTTGTTTGATATGTCTTACAGTAATTGACAAAAACATTAAGATTGCGGTGATTTCATACAGAAAAGGAAAATTCTAATGATGACAAGTGTCATGAGACTGATTAATCCGATATCACTGTCCTCTACGAATTCTTCTTTAAATGTTGTTGTCCCATACTTGTTGATTCGAAGAGATGACATTTATAAAGAAATAGAACAAATCCAAATTATTGAGGACATTTAATATACACTGTTGGTCAAAAATTTTGGACACTTACCCAAAACTAAAAAATTTGTGTATTTTTCGAAACAACTTGTATTTAGAAATTTTTCATGTTTTACAAAATTATTTCACTGCATTTCATATTTTTTAGTTTTAAATTCAAATTTTATTTTTGAATGATTTGGTAATTTTTGTAGCTTACAGTTTTAAAAAACCAAGGTTTTCTTTAGGATTCCAATATTTATTAATGGTTTATCCAAACTTTTGAGCAGCAGTGTTTATGTAAATTGCTTTTACTTGTCAATCTTGTGTTTAGATAGAAAAAACTTTTGTATATCTCACCATTTTTAAAATTCAACATTTTTGCATAATTATTTTATAATCTTGAAATTAAAAAATTTTTTCTCTCAAAGGATAGTTTGATAATTCGCATGAAACTCAAACTCATATTTTATTTTCAAAAGAAAATCAAATTTAATTTCAAAAGAAAATCAAATTTAAAAATAATATTTTTATATTTAGAGATTTTTCAGAATTACATTTAGATTGGTTTTTGAAAATTTTCTACCTTTTAAAACAAGAGGGATTTTTGGAACAAATGAATCACTTTAATTTATATAATTTTCTTAAATCTTATTTTATAAATTGTATTATAAATTATATGATAAAATCTCAACATAAAAAGTAATTAATGTAAAAATACAAAATTATTTTAAAGAAATAAGCTGATTTATAAAAATATGTCGAGGTATTGGTTACGTTCCTTAACAAATAACAAGCACATGTCGTGACATGGTATGATTGGATCACATTTTGTATATATTTTTTCACATCTATGGAAAATATATATTTTTTATTCATCTTATAGTATTAATTTTCGGTACTATTTTACTAACAGCAGACCAATCAAAACAAGGTTATTGTTAAATTTTATATTATATAGGCCATTTATGTTAAAAATAGAACCTAATTATACCATTTAAATGTATTTTCCAATAATACGTGATGATGGTTAGCATAATTTATTAGGTTCTATTTTACTTTAATATAAATAGATATATAAATTAAAATCTAAAATTGCTCTCCTTATAACAATGTCGTAAAATAGTTAGTCTTAAATTTAAGACTGTGAAAAATAAAAATAAGAAAATTAATAATTAATGTGATGGTCATATTTATAGTTAACGCATTAAGATCATTTCGAAATATGACAATGAAATAAAATTTCTTAATATATTTAAATTAACCACAGCAAATTAAGATTTAAAAAGATTATTGAAAAGTTGAAATAAAGTGAGAATCCAAGAATTTATTTATGTAAATTATTTGGTTTTTGCAACTTTCTTCGTTTTAGCCGTACCACGGAGTTTCTTCAATCTATTCTTTCTCTCTTTTCTCTGTTTTCTAGTGCTGGTATCTTTAGTTCCGAATCCATGCTAAACAAAGACGTAAATAGAATAAAAATTAATTAATAATAAAATTAATTTACTCTTAACAAACGATATTTTGGTTCGAATTTTTTAGCATAGTCAAGAGTATCATAAATTAAGGCAAATCCAGTTGATTTTCCTCCACCAAAATTAGTTTTGAAATGAAATGCAAATACAACGTCTGAAGTAGTCTTGTACATTTTTGCTAAATTTTCACGAATTTCTGTTTTTGGAACAGTTGCACGTCCTGGGTGCAAGACGTCTACAATCATTTGCTTTCTGTTCAAAAGCCTATTTGTCAAAAATTTTCTAGTTTTAACTACTATTGACTAATCACATTATTAAAGAAAAAAATTAAAAGTAGAAAATTACCATTTTGATTTTAAAATAATAAGATCTGTTATAATATCAAATATTTAAACAAATAATTATAAGAACTAAAATATTTTTTTAGTATTTTTTTAAAACTACATTTAATTTCAAACATAATAATCGTAGTACATAATGTTCGTAGTATTTAAAAATAAATCTATATTTATCACATTTTAAAAATTTTAAAAAATTAATATAAAATAAATATAGATTTTGAAATTTTTTTAAAAATTTACCATAATTTAGGACACAAGGCCCTATATATAATCTTTCCATAAAAAAACTTAATTTAAAAATTATTTTTATAAAATCTTTAATTTTTATTTGAAGTTTTAAAAAGTTAAATTATTGCTTTATAAAATTTTTATTAAGAAATTTTAAGTAATGATCTGCTTTTAATTTTAAAAAAAATTTTACTGATACCCAAATTATCTAATTGAACAATTATACAATCCTTCAAAAATCAAAAGTTATGAAAACATTACATCCAATTTAATAATCAATTGATACTAACCAAAATTAAATATCAATTAAATAATTACTAAATAAAAAAAATTTAATAAAAATGAAAAAAAGTAATTAAAAAACTTTTTAAGATAACCACGGTCGAGATTTCCGAACTATTAGTTGCTCAGAAATAGCCATCTGATGAGAAAACCAAAAAGAATCCTCAGAGAAAAATCACAGTATAACTGAAATAATTAAGTTTTCTTCTTTTGTATTGTCTAACTTTTCTCCCTTTTGCTGATCTAATACTAGAAATCCTTCTATTACTACGTATTTCGATAAGGTTTTTAATATGGGAATTTCGCTTGAATTATCTTGATAATTCTTAAAATTTCCTTAACTTATTAACAAGCCTTATTTTTTAAAGATTTTTTGCAAATTAAATTATCTAAAAAACTTATTATTATTATTTGTATTTCTTGTATTTCAAACATTTTCAAAATTATTTTTTGTTGAAACTAATAAGTTAGATATTAGTAGTAGGAAAATGGCTAAGATAAATCAATATTCAAGCTTTAAAATATAAATTAAAAAAACATACCATTTTCATCCTCATAACTTCGGACAAAAATGATATGTTTTTTTAATTTATATTTTAAAGCTTGAATATTGATTTAT
>JBBMKC010255424.1:0-10125 GCA_037834085.1 Bipalium vagum | reverse complement strand
TCTGATAGATGGCAACAAATTATTGTACAGAATGGTGCTTATATTTGTTAATAAAAATATATTTTTCTGTAAAAAAGTAGTCTTTGTTTTTCTAATAAAAAAAACGCGCGAACTTTCCGGACAACCCAATATAATTGGAGAAATATAGAAGATGCAACCAAATGTCTACATCAATCTGTAGCATTGTAATTCTATAGAACCTGGAAAAGTCAGAGGTGACAGAGTCTTGTGCAACAATGTTCTTCACTGAGTATTCAATCGAATCGGATACCTTACGGAAGTTTTCACTCATTGGTTCATTGGTACTTTGCCATTAAAGCCAAGAGTAATGATCTAGCAATCTTATTTCGTGTATTTAACTTAAATAAGGTTCAAAGAGTACTTTGTAGACTATGTGGGTCTGTGGAGAAAAGCCAGAATCACATCCTCAACGACTGTTCATCGCGTCCACAACATCCTACTATTCAACACAAAGTGTTGATCCTCCTATTCTTAATGGGAATAAGCTTAAACATTGACGTTTATGTGAAACCAATGCAATTGAAACCCGACTGCAACCGGATTTCATCATAATGATCCTTGCCAAACACCAAAAACCTCCGTTGAATGTCAAAGTTTCTTATGATAATGACAAACATATCAAAAAGCCAATTAGACGAAATATCAGAACCTAGTTGCTGAATTGAGAGTTTGGATCCGATCAACCATTTCCGCCTGGACGAGTAATCTCGAGTGTCTTAGGTAGTAGGGTCCCGAGAACTAGAGAATACTCAAAATGTTGGGATTGAGAGACAGGAGCCAATGAATCGATCTGCCACCGATTTATTATCAGTGATTGGTCAGAACTATCATATCTATGTTAAGGTTCCCACTATACCATCTTCTGTTCTCTCTTTCTTCACGCTTTTGTACCAGTCATACGCTTACACGTATGAGATGTATAAATGATTCTATTTAACCCGGGATTTTGGTTCAAATCCTGGATTTAAAGGTTTACTGATGTACCGATTATATTTGTCGTTTAGGTCTCGTAATGACACCGTACTTCACAAAACCAGAATATTTTTAAAAAAATAGATTTTATTTTTATAATTTACGTTAAAAACTTCGACCAATCCAACATTAACTTTTGTAACGATTTTCTGACGGGAATTATCAGAAAGTTTAAAAATACTTTTTCTTTCAAAATCTGAAAAGAAGTCTAACTCTCCACAAATCATAGACCTTTAGAATTAAAATTGGTCCGAAAAAAGCAGTTCCATTTGATAAACTTTTTTTTGTCCCAATGACAATGCGCTGTGTAAGACCTATAAAAAATATTTCATTTAGACCACTGAAAAGTAATTTGCGAATCAATAATGAAAATTCAACAAGACACCGTTATATTAGCAAAAATTACACAATTTTAATTAATCAATATTATTCTTGTTGCCATAGTAACAACCATACCAAGTCCAATTCAATGAATCATCAATGAATTGGACTTCTGGAATTGAACATGTGTGTGTGTGAGTGCGTGTGTGCTAGCGTGTACATATTTAATATGTCCTTAATGCTCTGTGATTTGTGAACATGTGTAGATATGTTTATTGTAACTTTGAAAAATCGGTTCCACATTTAATTTCACATTTGATCTAAGCATGCAATGTGTGTGTATCTGTTCTTGTGTACATGTATAAACCGATACAAATACACAGAAGTCTACACACACTCACACAAATACCAAAATATATATGCTTGCACATAGAACACATACACAAAGTGTCACGGTCTTTTTGCAATTGGTGTGGCTATTTTCATTTATTGATTTGTTGTTATAGCAACGAATGTGTCAGAGATGTGCATTGAGAGTGCTGTTTATTCAGTTGAACCGTTTTTGATTTTTGTCTGTGTGTTTCATTTGTACAATATCGTTTCTGAGCTAAATTTTGCAAAATCGATTACTTTTTCAAATATCCAGGTAATTTTATTCTTTCTGTGAACATTTTTCCACTCTTATCATGATTTGGTTTCATTGAATTTTTCCGGTTTGTGGAATATTTAATAATTTTTTTCAAAAAAATTTTTTTTAGAATTTATAATTAACGTGTCGTGAAAATGGTCTACTTTTTAGTGATAATTTTATATTGATTATCGGAAGGGGTTTGTTTTGTCCAATTTTCTAAATGGCAAAGAATGGTTTTGGAAATATTGGAAATTATTACATAATTTAATAACGTCAAAAGGATTTATCGTTCTGAAGTCACGTGTCGATGGATAATTCAAATTTTTTTTTCATGTTTCCGTGGTATTTTTCAGACTTTAATATAAGAACATTTATCAATATTAACCACGAGACTGAGGTTTAACTACCAAAGAATAGAACTAGCAAGGTTTTCTCTGAAATATCTTTTATGGATTTAATAGGTTCTGAGGTCACGTGAATATTGACTTTTTCAGAGTTATCTTTGAAATTTTAGAACCAATCCCAACTTGAGGTCATTAATTCAGTATAGAAACAATTTCATCTTGGAAAGAATTTACGGAAGCTTTATGATTCAGCGTCTTTCAAAATGATCTTTTATTTCAAGGAAAAACTTTATTCCGGAAATCACATGACCGGAGACAGTTTCAGAACCTTTTCAAAATGAAACTTCCACGGTAATACCAACTTAATTGAATTTTAGAAAGAAATCATCTTTGAGATTTTTCGTTTGATTCTATCGAAAGTATCTATGACGATCACATGACCTGGGACTAATTCAGTTAAGGATGCGTTTGTTTGTTACCATGGCAATTTGAGAACGTCTTAGACACGCATCATTAAAAATAAATCTCTGAAATTTTTTTTTTCGTAGAAAGAAGTTTACAGTGACGAAGGCCACGTGACCACTGTCTGTTTGAGATATACTTTTCTTTCGTTGTCGTGGGATTTTTGACAGTTCTATTCGAGATGAACGTATCCAAATTTGAAGACGTTAATTAAGTGTCAAAGACATTTTTCATCTTGGAAAGAGAATTCATGGAAGTATTTTCCGGGAACTGGAAACCAGAAAGGAATTTTATTGGTTCTAAAATCACATGACCAAGAAATGTCCCAGTAAAGGATATTTTTATTGAGTTGCGATTTGATTTAATTATCGCCTTTAAAATATTTTTATAATCTTAAAAATATGGAAACTTTGCTGTTGTCATGGAGGCACTACCTTGCGATTTACCAAGACCGATATGACAGCCTAAGGGACTCTGCAGTCTGATATCTCGGGCAAAACCATCACATGTCGGGATTGTCGAATGTTGATGTTTTTGGTGTGAGGGATAAAAAATTCTGTTGATCTTTGCTTCAGATTTTGTGCTCCCATAGCATCATTGCCGATTATCAAATCGGAGCCACAGCCATTTGATGGATAGGTCTTAATGCTCTGCGTCGATTAGTGTGCCAGGTTGAGAGATATTTCCAGTTGTATTAGCATCCCATGATCGTCAGAAAATCGTCACAAAATGAGACAGTTCAATCAAATTAGATCTTATATTTGTTACCTTAGATGTTTCAAATCCTTTTTGAACATGAAATCTCTACGGTACCATCAGCTTAATTAAGTAATAGAAAGAAGGCATCTTCGAAATTTTCTTTTATTCCATAGAAAGAATTATCTGTAAAGGTCACGTGGCTAGGTACAGTGCAATAAGCCTCTTTCACCTCTATTAGACTGAGATTTAGTTTTCTAAGACTAGAATCGATCAAAATTTCCCTTAAAGATCTTTTATTTTATGGAAAAGGGTTCTATTGGCATAATTTTTTAACTTAATGCTTTCTGCAAAAGTTTTTTTCCCTTGTTGTCATGGTCGTAAAATGACATTCGTACACGGGAAATGTTAACATCGATCACATTGTTAAAGAGAAAAACCGAGGAAAATTGATTTCACTAAATTTCATAGTACGATTAAAGTCGTTAATAGTTTCTCTATCATATAAAATTGAACAGAGAAAACTATTTTCACATTTTAATTTGTTTCCTGTTTCCATGATTTCAGATTTTCCTTGGCCGTTTGTTTTCAAAGTTAATAATTCTTATAATAATAATAATAATAATAATAATTATAATAATAATTATTATTATTATAATGAGCAATTTATATTGCATAAGATTTTATTCTGAGGTATGATTAACCGAAGAACGTCTTTGTTTAGTCGAATCAATTTTATTAAGTTATCAAACAAGCGGTTTTTCAAATCAATTGTCGTAGGGACAAAAATCTTCTTTTTTTTCAAACGGTTCTGTTTCTGATCGATTTTAGATTTTCATTTACCCTTGATTTTAATAGTAAAAAGAAACACCGTTCCACAAAACGCGACACCCTTGATTACGTTAAATCCGTTCTCAACATAAAACAGCGGCATAAGATTTATTTCCACCAGCTCGTCCGTGAATTAATGTCACTGGTTCAGTGAACAGAAAATTTGCTTTGTTACACGATGTTTCACATTGATAAATGTAAATAGCATTACCGTAGCAACATTGTCTTTGCAATTCTGTTACCAGCTGAACGAGATGATAATGTCTGCAAAGTTCTGACACAGGCCCACTGGAAATATGTGATAGCTTACTGATAGCAAATCTGTCCGTGACACTCGGTCGCCATTCTTTTTCTTTTTCCCTTTTGGCCGTTTTATTTTGTTTAAATTGTTTAACTTCTGTTAATTTAACCTTCATTCAAAGTGCAATTAAAACAAACGTTTTCTCAATATATTTTACCTTGTCAGTATTGATTTTCACGTACAGTACGAAAATATTAAATAACAACTCTGGTTTTTTGTCAACTGTCTTGGTCTGATTTCCTAAGATTTTCTTAATACCACAGCTGAGGATTGAAAGTGTTACTAGGTACAATGTTTGTTTTAATGAGTTATTTTTTCTTAAATGTATGTCATAAAGTTTTGTGTTTTTGGAGTCTAAAAAAAATAAAAGATATAATCAACCCATTCCTGATCTGCGTAAATGTTGATGTTTTGTTTTAAAAAATTTGCGTTGGAGTTTGACTGGGGGTCGTTTTTGGTTAGGGTCTATTTCATCATATCGTCTGATTTTTTTTTAAAAAAGATTTTGAAATAATTTTTCAACATTTATTAATATTTAAAATTATAATTTATTATTATTATTATTTAATTGTCATTATTTTTATTATTATTATTTTATTATTATTAAGTTATTATTATTTTTATTATAATTATTTTAATTACTATTTTAATTATTATTTTTATTATAATTTTTATTATTATTTTTATAATTATCATTAATATTTTTTTTATTACTATTTTTTTTATTATTGCTATTATTATTATTTTTATTTTATTATTATTATTATTACTATTATTGAATTTGTTAATATTATTATGGATTTTTTAATTATTAGGTCATTCGGAAAGTAACGAAAATCATTTTTATTAATCAAAACTTCCAAAATGCGTCATTATTTTCCGAAACCTAATATAATTGATTATTGAACCAAAATAAAATAATTGATGTTTTGAACTGAGAGTCCTTCTAGAACCAATTACCTTCGGATAGAATCTTTGAAAGAGAAATGATCTTTTTAGTATTTACTGAAAAGATGAATGAAAAAACAATTATTTTAGCTATTAAATTTTTCATAAGAAAAATTCACATTACTACTGACACATCACTACTACTGATTACCAATTTTTAAATATGCAAATAAAATATTACCTAACTTCGTGTATTACATAATAATATTAATGACAGAAATTTTAATTTCGGTTCTAACCGAAAGTTGTGATGAAATTTTAGAATAATTATCCTGAAAAAATAATCAAAAATGATTGAAAAACGGATCAATATTATCAATATTACCACATTTAATAATAGTAATAATAATAATAATAATAATAAAATAGTAATAATAAAAATAGTTATAAAATAATAATAATATCAATAAAAGCAAAAATAATTTATATTATGATTAATTTGATCATCTTATATCTGTTAAAACATTAATTATTATTATTAGTTAAAATAATATCTTTATTTTTCTTTTTCCATAAACTTTTTATAAATATTTCCATCTGAAGTATTAAAAAATAATATAATAATACTTTATAAACGTGCTGTGCCCAATAAGTGCTGATCCTATGGTAGAAAACAAGAAACGATCACAAAACAGTTTTGTATTAATAACAATGAATATGTACAGTCAATTATTTTTCAAAAAAGTTTCCCGAAACGTCAACACATTTTTTCCAGCGAGCGACAAGTTGCAAAAAAGCCTTTTTGAAGAGATCGGGAGATTTTTCGTTCAGATAATCGGTGACAGTCTTCTGCAAATCATCTTTTGATGAAAATATTTTTACCTCTTAGTTCCCGCTTGAGGTGTTTGAAAAAAAGAAAAACTAAAGGAGCCTAGTCCGGATTGTAGGGAGGAAAATCAAGCTACAATCCGTAATTGCTGTTGTTGACAATCTAATAGTGTGAATAGACTGGACTCTTCCTTCTCAGTGTCCTAGCTTGTCACACAAGGTTGATATGGTATTCACTGTTGAGACGAACACGTGATTCAACAAAATCGACGAGAATCACACCATTAGCATCCCAACAAATGGAGAGCATTCAGGCTTTTTTGTGTGATGATATCTTCATCTTTCTTGAACGGGTCTCTCCTGGACATTTTCATTTTTTTTGATTCCCTTCTAGACTCCGGAATATAGATAGATAGAGGCGTCTCATCCATCGTGATGATGGTATTCAGGATGTGGTCCCCAACACATTGTAAAGTTTCCAGATTCTGTTGGCAGCACTTCAAACGGTGAGCTTGCATATCAGCAGTTAGAAAATGTGGCACGAATCTTGAGGAAAACTTTCTGATGCCACTTCTTGCAAATAATTACTGAATAGTACCTTTGCTAACATTTAGACACACATTGAACTCTCTTGTTGTGATTCTTCTTTCATTTTGTATAATTTCATGAAGGTTTTCCGTTATTTTTTGCTGACTTCGCTCGGCCTTCCTGATTTGTTCACCGTAAACATCATCTATTTCCTTTTGAATTTCTTGACTTATTTCCTTCAAATATAGGAAACAAATGCTGCTCCAATATTGCACATTTTCTAAAGACATTTTAAAAAACGCGATTTACCTAATAAGCATAAAATAATATATTAAAACAAATATTTTACATTTACCTATAATATATTGCACTTTATATAATTATAATATTTTTAAATTTAAATTAACCTTTCTAAATTAGGCTCACAACTTATTGGGCACTCCACGTATATAATTTATTTTATTATTTATCAAGTTATAAAACAAGCGGAAAAAGAAATATTATATTAGAAAATGAAAATCGATATTATTTTTAATAATTATTTTAAATATTTTTCAAAAAGCCAGATTTTTCCCGATCACATTTCACTAAGGATTTTACACATGTCGGGGGATTATCGAATATATAACACAGAATTTTCTTTTGATTATTGTTTTTAAGTAACATGTTCCTTAACATCTTATTTACATGTATAATGTCGTGGTTTATTAATATTTGAATTTTTAAAAAATTTAAAAACTTAATTAATTAATTAAAACTTAGGTATTGTTAAAATATTATATAGTTTAAGTATTAAAAAGTTTAATCAATGTATTGATTAATGTATTTTAGAATCTAATAAATTAACAATGTTAAAATTAAAAGGTATTTTCTAAAAATAATAATGACATTGAAATTCCATGGTTTGATGAAATTTGGTTGAAAATCAAAATTATTGATGTTACTCGATAAATCATTAAAATATCTTCTCTTATGGATGCAAACCAATAAATATTAACAATTGCCTTTTCGTTTTATTGAAATAATGAAAACATTAAAATGTTTAAATCAATCAATTTTTTTTGAAAGTTGTCATATTGAGAGTTATTTCGTCAAAGGATCCGTTGATTTTTCAAATCAGCGAAATCTCAATAATTAAGGTTGCAAAATTAAAACAAATGGAAAATAGTACATTTCCATTGTTCCAAACCCATCTAGCGTAAATACAGTTGTTGCAAATACTAATCCAAATTACAGAATAATCATTTGCATGTATCCTTCCACAGTTTGTTCCTGGTACATCTGACAATGGTAGCCATGGAAACAGTTTGCAATACATTTTATAATTCATTGTACAGTTTCTTGGTAGATAATTAAAAAATTCCTTGCGTCAAGAGTGTTGCTGTGAATTTCAGCTGATAACATGGATATATATATACATTACCTTAGCTATCATGTTCATCATAACATTTTGCTTCGCTTTTCCGCAGACATTGTGTTTTTGTTTAGAATTATTTGTTTCGATTATCGGAGTAAAGATGCAAGACATCCAGGAGTTTTGTAGAAATGTAAATTTGGAAATTAAAGATGGAAAACATTTGGGCTTGTCTCAGATTGAAGGGGAGCTGAAAAAGATTTTGTCCACCTCCACGGCAGACGGAATGGATAACACTAATTCAAGTAATTTCATCGTTGATTAATTATTAATTTACAGTTATTTTAATTTTCCAATTTAATTAATTTATTATCTATTATATTTTTATTATTATTTTATTTATTTATTATTATTACATCTCTTTAGACGTATTTTAACACCAATGTGGAAATTATTATTATTTTCTAATTTATTTTAAAATAATAATTAATTAATTAATTTTTAATTTAATAATAGCGTTAATTAAAGTGATATTTTTAACTTAGATATTTTCAATGAAATTTCAAAAATAATTATTTATATAATTTAATATTATATTTTAGTTAAAGTGCTTTTACGTTTAATTTTTTTACATAAAGACATGGTCATGTCTTTAGCTGTATATTTCATTATCTTCTGTTCTTTATTTTCATTTTTTGTTTAAATGTATTATGAAAAATTTTAATTTCAATAATCAATTTTTCAGCATTTGTTTAAATTACAATTATACAAACAATTTTCATTGCGATTGCCATGGATATAAAATAATAAAAATACGATTTTTAATAAAATTAATTAAATCACTGTTGAGAAAATTAAAAAATAATTACAAAAAAAAATAATAATCATAAAAATAAAATTATAAAAAAAATATAATAAAATAATAAAAAGATAATAAAGTTATTAAAATGTTTTGAAAATGAAAAATCAACATGAATCAGAAATTAAAGATCAAAAACTATCTTTATGAATGTATACAAGAGACATAAAAAAATTGAAGAAGCATTTCGTAAACATCTTCAGACTTGGAGAAATAAAGGAAAAAATGCTCGAATGACAAAGATTAAATATTATTTTGTTTGGGACCACATTATAATGTCTTTAAATTTTGAAAATAAGTTTCACTATTATTATTATTATTATTATTATTATTATTATTATTATTATTAACCTAATAAAAATGATTCTTATTGAAATTAATCATTCCTCATAAAGTCACCAGGACTTAATTGATAATATTAGTTGTCAAGTAAGCAACTAATGATTTTACAGAAGAAGAGTATTATTTCAATTTAATATCATTTCAGGTAATCATTGTTTAAATATTACCGCAAGATAATCGATATATTAAAAAGCCATAAATATGATGGAAATCTCGAAATTGGTTAAACAAATTCCACAATTGTTTTTTCTTTAATAAAAGATATGGTAGATTATGGTAACCAAAAAAGTCAAAGTTAACGGAATCAACATATTAATCAAATAGTATCCTTGTAACACAAAGCTTAACATTGCAATGAGCTCAATTATCACACAGAGCATCGAAAACTGTATAAAAGCAGATGGGTTGTGTATCTTGTATTTTTCAAATACACGGTGTTTAACAAATTTATTATTATATTAATATAATACTATTTTGAAACATGTTTCTATCTTTATCATTCAGATCTTCTTCAATCAATTTTAATAAGCTAATCAATGACCATTAGTAATCATTTATCCATAAATGATATCACATGATGTTTTATAATTAATCTTCATTATTATTGGATAAAAATATTCATTAAATGTTTTTTTAAAAATTATTCTTTAAGAAAAAATTATTTTTAAAGGAAATTACTTTTCAAAAACGTCTTCTTGAAAAAAATTAATTATAAAATTTCACATTAAAACAAACCTAATATATATA
>JBBMKC010255414.1:0-10126 GCA_037834085.1 Bipalium vagum | reverse complement strand
TTATTTAACTTTTATTACCAAAATTACAAATTTGTGGATTTTTTAAAGGGGTGGACAATTCGTTGGACCAAACTGTAGTAACATCAAAAATATTTTCATATTTTTAAATGATTCCATCGTCGATTTCAAGGAAATAGTTTGTAAAACATATTTCATAATTGTTATTCTTCAAAATTTCGAGATTACTCTAAATTAATTCTCGTTCGTTTACTTCAATGTCTTGTTTTAGGATCTTTTCATCTTCCAATGTTTTCTTTTTCTTCAATGAATTGTGTTATATTAATTTACTTTGTCTAAAACAATTTATAATAACTTCTTCTGAGACTGCTCCAAGAGAAAATCGTCCATTCACTTGCATTTAATAGTGTATTTTTGGAAATTTACCCGCTATAAGAACAGATGTAACTAATTCTTTAATTTGAAAGCTTCTGTAACAAGTTTTGAACGTTTTTATTATTCCCTGGTCGCAAGGCTGCAATATGCTTGTGGTATTCTTTGGCATAAATAAAATTTTTATATTAGAAAGTGTAGTCATAATATGAGTCGGAGCATTGTCAATTAATAGTACAATTTTTCTTTTTTGTTTTTTAAAATTTTTGTTGACTTTGACTAACTACCTAGAAAATAAGTCACGCGTCATCCAAGCCTTTTTAGTAGACTCATATGACTCCTAAAGATTTCAAATCAATATTTTTAAGAACTCGTGGATATTTAATTGTCCCGATCACTAAAGGTAGCAATTTCTCTCCGGTACAAGAACAACAAAACAATACTGTCAATCGTTCTTTGTTTCTCTTTTTACTTTAAATTTTTTCGCATTTTAACACATAAATTTTAAATTTTTTTATATTAATAAAAATAATTTAACAACTTTTAAATTTGAAATTGTTAAAATAAAAAAATTATCTACAAATGAATTTTGAAAAAAATGTTAATAAAAATTAAAAGAAGATTAATGAAATTTATTTTTAAAAAATTGGAGTATAAAAAAATTTAAACAAAAAAATATTAAGTGGAAGAATTATAGAACTGATTTGTTTAAATAAGACAAGGGTATCGGAACAAGTATACAAATGTATATACGAAGAATAAAAAAAATTTCAACACGGCACAGATTCAAAAAAATATCGATAAAAACTTTTGCAAGAAACTGCAAAGTCTTATGAGAAACTCCAATGTGGAAACACTCTTTGAATTTATCATTATCCGTCAATCAAAACAACTATAAAGGATAGTTTATAATATTAGGGATTTTTTCCAGATAAGCCTCGCTACTAATGCAAAAAGTGAACGCACACAAAGTTAAGGTTCTGTGGGAATAGTCGCAAATTAAGAAAAGAAGAAAATAAAAGATGAGTTCAAATCTAAATAGTTCAGCATCAATCAGCAATCAGTTTCAATATCTTTCAAATCATTGTGGAGGAGATATTTTATTGAGCATATGATCATAATAATTTTAGTGAACATTATTATTGTGAACATTTTATTATAACCATGATAGTTTACTGAATATTTTATTAAAAATTTTATTGTGAAGATCTTATTGAACATTTTGATCATGAACATTTTATTGTATAAAAGTTTTATTTATGAAAAATTTAAATAATTCTTTTTTAATAAATAATAAAATTAAAAATATACGAAAATTAAAAAATAAAATGAAATGAAATAAATAAATAAAATAATATTATAAAAATAATAAAAGAAAACCTGATCGCATATCCACTTGATCGGATGAAGATTCGGAGAGCAACGAATTGGAGGCCTAAAAGAATTAAAAATAAATAATAATAAAAATCTGTGGGCATAGAATTTGGTGAAATGAATAAAAAATAAAAATAATATTATAAATATTATCAACTAGGAGGATTAAAAAAATTAAAGAGCTAACATATAGTCAAAAAAAAACTTAATGATTTTTTAACATATAGTCCCATAAAAACTTAAAATAATCATAAAAATAATATTAAGTAATAGTAATAATAATAGTAATAGTAATAATAATAATGAAATATAAAATATAAAGATAGTGACAAAGGTTTTGAGTAAATAAATAAATAATAAATAATATTATGTCAAAATAATAAATAATATATAATTGCGACAATTATGAATGACTTCAGAAAGAAAAAAGGACGAACGTCATTTAGAAACATCAATCACAGTTATAGTAGCACCGAAACACTTGATATGAAAATAATATAAATACCTAGGAAAAAATCATAAAAATTCGCCTTCAAAAAAATCGTAACATTTAGTTATTACAACTAAAGTGAAAATTTTGAAAACATACGAATCTATTAGAGCCTTAAAAAATAAAAGTAAAGTGTAAGTAAATATTACTTCCCGATTCTGTCTTTATAAATTAAATCCCGTTCTCTTCCTTTTGTATTTATTTCCGATAATTACGGTCTGATATACTAGTTATCAGATTTGATATTTTACTTCAGGGCTTCTGCACATTTCCTAGAGCAGATTGATCTCTTCTTTAATTAAATAACGTGTCATTTTGATCAACACATTTGTGTAATAATTTTAAAACCCTGTAAAAAGTGTAATAAAAAAGTTTTGAAAATTATATTTGTCTTTTTTGCCTTTGGTGTGATTAGTACATTACCTTAGGGGCCAGATAGGATAAATTACCCACATCCACTCAAAACGTATCAGTTCGCCAATTTTTGTCTGCTCAATTAAATGCACACATGCATCCTTGACCTATTTCTAATATCTAGATATTTGAATATTTTTATACGCATGCTCTATGCTCATTTTCTACCTTCGGACGTAAAACCTAAAATGAACTTTCTGACGTTTTTTGCAAAGCAACCCATCAGCAATTTTTATGTAACAATGGCAACCAAATGACACTTTCAGTTGTATCTGACAGCTAGAGGTGTAATCCCCGACAGTGTCTGCAAGAAATCGGTCTTCAAAAGGGAAATTGACTGGAGTGGTCTAGAATGAAGTTCAGAACAATAATTCTACTAATTTTTTTGATGGTTCAAAAATCTGACAACAATCACATTCTGCTCAGAGGAATTATCTATTGGCCACACGACCGCTGTTGTCTGGAAGAACTTTCTTCTCGAAATTTGCGCCTGGTGACTTTTACAGACTCGAACAGTTGTGAGCGACCCAAGTCTACATGTCGAAATTGATCCCGCGGAAAGAAAACTTAAATATTTCTTAAGCAGATTGAGATATTTAATCACTTGCTTTATAAAATTAAAGACAGATCTTTTAATTTTTATTTCATATAAAATTTTATAAAATAATATTTACAACAATTCTTCGAAATGATTACTATTAACTGATATACATAAACTCTTCCATTTTACAATAATTAAAAATACGCTATTCAAAGTTTCTGTGGTAACACTTTATTTCTTCGGTGATTTTTGTTTTCAAATCGTCAATATTTTTGTTTTCAGATTTGTTTATCTTATCTTAAAAAGCCCGACAACTCTAGAAATTGCTATGGGAAAGAAGAAAGAAACTGCCTCACACGCCTTATGCAGCTGCATCTACATAATGCCTATGGTACAAAAAGGCACAATGATGTGCGCGATATCTTAGTTGATTTGTTGTCCACACTTAAAAAGGAATGGGAAATGCACATTGAAAAAAAAGTCATTTTTTCAGGAAAAAACTTAATTCCTGATATGCAATTAGTGAAAAAGAGGCTTAAAAGATACCTAATTATAGACGTCAGTCCCCTTTGAATCAGAGATTTCTATCAAAGGCAATGACGAAACAAACAAGCAAAAATATCAGACTTTGTTGGACGAAGCTCAATTCGAGCTCGGAAGAACATGGTACTATGATATTAGAACATTTCTAATCGGAGCCGGGAGTTCTTGGATCCCATCAAACTATCAAACACCTGGAGCATTTGGATTTAAAATAACAGAAATTAATTCAATTATGGAAAAATGTGCAGCCAGGACGACCATTAATACCCATTATATCTGGAAAACATTCATAGCCAAAGCAGAGACAAACATTTAAAAACTTCCCCGTGTCAATGACAACCATATCTTTGATTTGAAATAAATCAATGCTTTTTTTTTGAATTCACGGAAACTTTTGATAGAACCTAATAATATTTCCATAGTAATTTGTAATTAATAACAATGGTGATGACAAAATAATCAATCATAAAATTAATATCTGATAGAACATTATATCTTTCTGTTAATAATTATGGGTCTCAATTGTTTCGATATATATAAAGTAAATAAATATAAAGTAAAAACCTCAACATGAAAAGGATAAAAAACATATCAGTACAGCTAAAATGTTTAATTCTATAAACATATGTAGAAGGGTTACCTTAATTTGTACACATTTTTATTCGTAGAAACGAAATTTATTTTAAAAATTAATAAATTACCGTTTAACCACTCGATTCATTTACAAGCTTAAATGATTAGTGGATGTGCAAGATATAAATCTCGCCATACGAATAGCGCCACACAAATCATTAAGTGCTTACACAGCATTAGTTTTGGTATCCACTAACTGACTGATACTGGATTTTATACGAATTCGTAACATTAAAAATACTCTTTTGAATAATTTTGAATATGTTATTATTAAAAAGTAAATCATGGTATATCATTTTACACTTAGTCTGTGCTCTGGGATGTACCGGTGGATTTCGATATGATGGGTAAGTTGATAATATCCAATTTATTCGATTTTAACAGACGTTCGATTAGGTTTTCAGTCCTTGATATTGTCCCCCAGAGGTATTACGACGTGTCCTTAATCCGCAAATTCTCAAAGCAGTTTGAGAATGATGAAGTTTTCCTCGATATTTTTAATGAAATTTATAAAGTTTATTTCAGTTAAATTTTCAATTCATCCGACCTCCATATCGTCCAAATTTCAATATTAGCGTAATTGTATCTCCTTCTGTGAAAGATAAACTTTTGAATTTGCTCAAAGATGAATATGTTCCGGTTAAGATAGTCATTGACAATTATCAGAAGTATAATTGCTTTTATTTTTTATATATTTCTACATTTTTAGTCTGATTAAAAAATATTTGTAAATACTATTTCATTTTCATTATATATATATATAATATTATATTTTAATATTTAATTAAATTTCATAATTTTGTTTTAGAGAATTTTATTTTCTGCACAAGATTCAATTATATCTCCTATATAATTAAATAAATATGCAGTTGGTGGGAACGAAATATTTTAAAAATAAACAAAAACTGATAAAATGAAAATTAAGTAATAACTTTTTAAATATTATTTTCAATTATTGAAATCAATGAATGGTAATCATTCACACCAGTAAATAAATAAGAAATAACAATAATTTTAGATAAATTAAATGTTGGAACTTATCTAATATCATTATTTTGTTATATAAAGAAAATATGTGAAAAGAAATTAAGAAAAATCTCAACTTTTGACTTTCAGAATTTTATTCTTATCATTTTTTGAACTTTAAAATTCAAACAATCGATAATAATTACTTAGAGTTTTTTTTAACAGATTTCAGGTTTTTATTAAATTATTATTATTAATAAATTATTATATTAATATTATGATTTTTATTATTAAGATTATTATTATGATTATTATTATCATATTACCACATAACTATTGCGTTATTTTATAATCTTGAAAATTTAAAAATGTAATAATACATTAAAAGTAGAATTTTATTGTTCAATATATGACGAGATCGAAAAAATCAAAACTTTTATTTTTATTTTATACATATAGTTTCTCTGGTTATTTTTATTTTTCTCAGCCTAATCGACAGGGAGTTTGCGGAAAATAGACAAGCAATTTTCCAAAATTTATTCAGATCAGGTTCAGTGTCAGATCATACTGCTTATTTGCGATATAATCAGGTATATTAGTTGGATGTTTACAAATTTTTTATTGTAGTTATAGTAATTTATGTTCAACTATTTACTGAAAACTTGTCAAAAATAAATGCCAAAAACATTATAAAAATATTTGCCTACTTTCTGATTATTGAAACAAAAGCTGTCTAGACTCATTGTGGGACAATTAAACCATTGTTTAGCTTCAATTGATAATATGACAAAATGAATATTAAATCAGGTCGGGAAATATAATGGAATATCATAAATCTTGACCGAGATATCGATCAGACTTTTATGATTAATTGAAATATAATTTTCAATCAATTTATATTGAAATATTTTAAATAAATAATAATTGATTAAATACTAAATAAAAGTTATTTTAAAAAAATAGTTTGATCCTCATTTTCAAAAAAGGAAATTGAAAAAATTTAAAGTTAAATTGTTGGAAATATTATAAATAAATTTGAAAAATTTTTAAATGACTTTGTTTTTAAAACAAAAAATCTTGAATTGTGTCAATTGTAATGATTTATAGACTCTGTTATATTTTACTTTAAAACAAAAAATAAATATCTATTTTCAAAATATTATTTTTATTCAGATAAAAAAGAAAATATTAATTTAGAAACAATGAAGATCGAACAAATAAATAAAAGCAATTCCAACTTTAAACTCAATAAATTAATATTTTAAAAATGAAATGAAATGAAACATAAATAAAATAAGAATTAAATTTTGATTTGCTATCATTTAAATATTTTACAGGATAGCCCCTGGTTTTTACCCACTATCAAAATCCAGTCTGAATTTTAATTAAAAATCGTTTTAAATAAAAGAAATTATTATCTATCTGGTAATTTGTTATAACATTTTCTTTGAATTTAAATACCAATGATAAACCGTACCACATGGCGGTTTAGGATGAAATAGTCAGAATTTAAAAAATATTAGTTATAAATTTAAAAAAATGCTATAATAACTTTAATATTATAATTAATATAATTATATTTTAAAATAATTTCTGCATTCAATAACCATATGGAATGTCGGCTTGTATTATTTGATTATTTCTTTTTATTATTATAATTATTTTTTAAGCTTGATAATTTTGGTTGCGAAATCTTTATAAACTATCTGATTTACCTAAAACCTTTAAAAAATTAATTAATTAGATTATTTTTAAAAAATACCGTTTATAATAATTAGTGATTAGTAATAATTTGTAACAGTTGGAAATGATATAACCTGGATTTTGCAAATCTAAATGTACAGAAAATTATTAGAAATAATTTCCTGAGGTTTATAAATTTAATTAAAAAAACAGTAATTAGTAAATATTATAGAAATACCTGAAATATATAATTAAAGTTAGAATAATCTTTTCATTTTAAAAAATTTAAAAAATCATTATTTTAAATTAATTTATTGAATTAATGAAACAGATAATTCGATATGATATTTAATTATAATGATTTAATAGCTCCATATAATCATAATATTTCTCAATCGATCATTAAAAATTGAATCAGTTTGAAACCAACATTGTCCTGAAGAAGTTTTTCATTTTTCTTTCATAAATTTTATATATGAGGACTGTCTTTTAAGTTTTGCATATGGGTGTATACAAGCCTACAATAATAAATAAAATATTATATTTACTCTTAAAATAATAGATTGATAACATTTCCATTTAATGGCTTTAAAATGCAAAAACTAATTTCTTAAAAACATTACGAGTAAATTGAAATTTTTATAAATATTTTTAACATAATACTGAAAAGTGATTTACATAATTCTTTAAAAGTGATTTGAAGTGAAAATAATTAATTATATAATACAATTCTGTAACTTATTTTAAAATCGTTGTATTTTCAGCTCCCATTTTTTTAGTTCGTTTGTAAAAGTGGTTCAAATAAATATTTTTTGCCCTTCATAGAATGAACTTTGAGATTTAATTTATGCTATTTAATTAATTTTTTTATTAAATTCTTTTCAATTTTATTAAATAATCAAATATTAGATATTTGGACATATTTAAATTTTTTTTAGTATTCTGTGTTTTCCTATATTATTTTATCGATAATAATGGTGAAAACATAAGTTACATTACATGTAATAATACACTTAATAAATTATCGGTTTATTAATTTTTTAGCTTCCATAATGATTTAATTTCAATTATCTTGGTTTCTTCTATGAAAGTTTTAAATAATATCAAACTTTTTATTCAAAAAATTAAATTTATTTATTAAGACATATTTGATAAAATGTCAGAAATATAATATTATTAAGAATAAAATTTGTAAATTGATTTTTAATTAAAGTTTTTTTAAAGAAAGGTAATTATGATCATTTTGGTTTCCATTGATTATTTATTTGACTGAAACCTACCTGTCCTTAGAAACATTAAATTCTCTTAGAATGCTTTTAGATTTATAGGTTTATATTTATTTGATTAATAAAGAATCTCAATTATTATTGTGGTGTTTTAATTAATTAATTTTAATTACAGTTCTTGATTTTTCTTTCTTTTTGCTATATGGTAAACGGAAAAGGTCTAAAATTATCTTATTTATATTTTTTACACTAAGTTAAACTGAATTTAAGGACATTAGGAAGGCTTCCGATATATTATTTCAGTATTTCATCTTCCGCATACATTCAAGCAAATGGTCATCTATGCCTCTTTTATCTCAAAATCTATGTTTGAATTTAACTTTCAAATCATTCCATAGACTTTCGGTTGTATTTATATGGATAAAAGTTGTTGGATTTGTATAACTTAAGGAATGATTAACAGTCTTATGTTTATATTCATTTGGTTGAAGGAAACTATGGATTCCGGTCTTACATGTTTTTTAATTATTTCCAATAGTTTTTCCACAAAGATCAAAATAATAATGTTTTCATCAATATGGTGGTCTTGATAATATTTTCATTTGCTAAATTTTATCTCGTTAATTTCGACGGTTATATAATTTCTTCTGATCATTTTATCTTCGAATTCAAGTTAATTTACCTTCTCCGATTGTTTGCTGAATAGAGCAGACCATCCCCGAACTACATTGAGTTTCAACAATTAATGAACATGTGGCCATTTTAGTTAGCCAGTAATATGTTGAAAGCATAATCCGACTACTGTGAATTTTTTGGCCTTCAAAAATGTATATGTTTAAGGATAAAATTTTCATATAGGTTTTAATGTCACATATAAATCTCTTGTTTTTTATTTTTAAAATTCATGGATATCTAGCATTGTGGGCAATATGATTATATATATATTTATATTTATAATATCATATATTTATGTCATTGAGTGAATCATGTTAAATCAAGATTTAAATTTATTTTTTATATTAATCATTATGGTAATTGTAATCTATTTGAAAGATTTACAATTTACAATGAATATATTGATCATTTAAAACAAACGTTAAATGGGCGTTCTTATATTGAAATACTTTTTTTATTGAAAAAAAAAATTATGTCCGAAAATATCTAGAAACAGATTAAAGTAAGATAACTTATAACAATAATTTTAATTATAATCATAAATATTAATAACATTAATAGTAGAAATTGTACTAATAAAATAAGTTTAGTGATTAATATTTTAATGACTTTACCACCATCAGGTTCATTTGATGGACATGTAATTTACAACATCAATACAGACATGTGTGTGGTACTTTATTATACTTTTCAATTTTTTAATATTTCAGATCGAAGAATGGATTGTTCAAAAGGTCCAAGGTCTGGATTTTGCTAAATTTATCAAATTTGGTGAAACTTTTGAAGGGCGGAAACTATTTATGGTCAAGGTGGGTTTAAAATGAATTCATGTGAAAAATAAACATCTTTAAAATACCATTATATTTCGCTTATTCTCTCACTATTGTCTGTTATCATTCTCAAATCAGTAAATGTTAAATGCCAAATTTGATAAGTGATGCAAATTATTTTATGATGGAACTCAGTATTCATAGACATTTTCAGATATTAAAAATAAAAAATTTAAAGTTTAGCTTCATGTAATTATGAATTTCATGTGACTATTAAAAATGGTTGTAATATTAAACTTTAATTAATAAAGAACGATTTTAATGCTTTCAATGACTGAATTTATAAAAAAAACCGTAATATGGATATGTTCCTGTAAAACATGTGCAATGACTAAGAATTCAAAATAATAATAATAATAATAATAATAATAATAATAATAATAATAATAATGATAATAATAATAATAATAATAATAACAAT
>JBBMKC010255403.1:0-10126 GCA_037834085.1 Bipalium vagum | reverse complement strand
TTATTATTATTATAGACACAGCAGGAATATATTGAGAGGGTAACGTTGCTGGAATTTAAAAGAAGAATAATTAAAATAGAAAATTTAAAAGGTAACATTTTATTCTCGGGATCAAATAACATTTTTTCTTAGAAAAAATTATGAGAAAGAAAGAAGAGAGCTCCGTAGACTGGTCCACAATGATTCACATGTTTCTTGTTCTTCAGGTGGGCTTGAATAATACATTATATAAAGAGATATTGAAAATGTTGGAATATCTTTCGTTTACTTTGGATCCACTGAAAAATATTTTTTTATTACATTTATTTGTTTAAGTCATAAAAGAATAAAAAGTATATTTGCTAATCTAAATCGTCGTCAATATGCTTAAGTACTGGATGTAATATTACTTATATGCTGAGTCATTTTTTGAGAGGTAGACTTGGAATCCAATAAATTTGGAGTTGTTAATTTAATGGGTGATGGAGGATTCGAGATCTGCAGAGCAACATTTTCTGGACCCTGAGGACACCTTCAAGTTTTTTTTTGGAATTATTTCATTTATTGAGCATCCATGAGGACTTGGAGGAATTTTTATGGGTCTTTGTTTCCTTTAATATTGGGAACCTGCTCATTATTCTTCAGATAAAGGAACTTAATCACCGAAATAAGAAAAGAACGCTTATAATATGGTCTAAACCAATTTTGGTGTGACTATAGTATGGAAAAAGACTAAAGGTTATCAGGATGGTACTTTCCATTATTCTTCGTATAACTATTATGAAAGAAGATCTTTGACAAAAATCAACCTTAGGGATTTTTGTTTTTTAGCAAATGTTACCCTTTTGTGTCAGATATTTTGATCTTATATAAAATTTGTTATTATGAACGTAAAGGGAACCAGAAGGATGGACAATGAGATAACGGAAACCGATGTTCAGTTCGAGGAAATTGCTTCGCTGCTCCTGACTCCCTTAATTGGTTACAGTGGAATTTTTATTGATGGCAGATTGGTACACAGTTCTCAAAATTTAGAAATTTATAAGGAAACCTTTTATTCTAGTTGGTTGATTTTTTGTAATTATTTCTTTAACAATACCAATTAGACACGAATCGAGCCGTGGGAAAAACCAGAATATCTCTCTCAGAACTATTCAGAGATTCCAAGAGTCTCCTAGACATTTCAGGAAAATTCTAAAAGACATAAAATTTTGCATTTTACCTTTGCGGAAAGCTTGTTCAGTCTTGTCGTAAACATTATAATTTCTTTGAATGTTCAATAATCATTGAGAATCATATTATTTAAACAAACAATTCTAATTATGACATTTTTTTTAAATAAATGATTTCACTTTTTATTGATTATTTGTACATGTTTAAAACTTATGAAATAGATAGAAACAATCAATCTATTTTATATATTGATTTTTTGAAATAAAGCCCTAGTATTGGTTGAAAATAATAATAGTAATAATATCAAGTATTAATAGTAATAATGTTAATTAAAAGAGTGAATTATTTTTTTGCAGCTGAAGAGCTTAAAAGGGCTTAAGTTTCTTTTTATGTCAATATAGGGCTTTAGAAAATACTTACCTTCCATTCTGTCTGAATGGCAGAGAGGAAGATTAGTAGGGTTTTGGAATGAACTGGTGACGGGCTGTCATGGAAACTAATAACATCAGTTTCTATCTGAGTGACAGGAAAGGTAGATATTCTGGTTGGTCAAAATAGGGCTGAATGAATCAGCTCTTTGTTTTGAGCCTCCTTTGCCAGAAGAAAGTATTTAGACGGCTCTCTGAACTTCAGAGTTTAGAAAGAAAATTCTTCATTATTTTATTTGATAGTATTGTTATTGTTATTTGAGCTTGATTATATTTTGAGTCTTTTAATTTGATTGTTGAGGATCATTTAGATATTTGTGTAATGAAGTACAGTACGTGAGTTTGGAAAGTTGTGAACAGTGCAGGTTTTG
This sequence comes from Bipalium vagum, assembly GCA_037834085.1. Lineage (NCBI taxonomy): Eukaryota > Metazoa > Platyhelminthes > Tricladida > Geoplanidae > Bipalium > Bipalium vagum. The sequence goes on along the minus strand of JBBMKC010255403.1, from coordinate 8,175 downwards.
TTATAAACTCGAAGACGTTTATATGTTGTGATATAACTTGGGATAATTACTTATTTGATTGTTACTGTTGAGTTTATCGATTTAATAAAGTTTCAGACTTCGAATTTGTTTATTGCTTTGCTTATTCAACTATTAGATTTTTGAGTCAGATAACAACAGGCCTAGTTAATATTAAAATAATAACATATAACTATTTTACATTTAGAATATGATAAAATTATTTTTATATATAAAATATAAATATTCAATTTAATATCATCATTAATTTCATTATTATTGTCTATTTATTATTGATTGATTCTTTTTCTAAATTAATCATTAAATAAGAAAAATAAAAATACTTTTTTTAAAAATCAATATTTGAATAATAGTTTAATGATTAAAACAAACTTTCATTTATTATTATGGTATATTAATTATTATTTTTTTAAATTCTTATTTTCCTCAATTCTCCTGATCTTATTGTGAATTTTCTCTTTAATTGTTAATATAATTATTATCCTTATAATCTTTTAATGTTTTCTTTTATGTTTCACTTTATTGACTTGAATCTTAACATACATTTTGTGATTTGACCTTATCTGACTTGTGAAAGCAAGGGTTTTTGTTAAAAAGTATCAGTTGTGAAATATAAATAAAAATTATTATCATCTTTATTTGTAATCTTATTATTGTTCCTGAAATTATGAAACCAATTATTGGATTGAAGTCTTTCCTAACCCCCAAAATTAATCTTTCTACTGTCGAGTCCAGAGCTTTAACATTAATGTTATGTGAAAGTAGAACAAAGATGCTAGGACATTTTATTCTTCAGTCTATCTTGTATATTGATGATCTACCCGGAATAGCACATGATAGAAAGGTCGTAATCACATTCCAGGTCATTCCATGTTGGGTTGTTCCTGTTGAGATTTGCACAGTGCTCATTATTATACCAATTGTCGGGCTGGCCTGCTCTGAAGTTCCTAGCAAGAAAAGTATTGCATAAACTCGGTCATTTCAAGTCTTAATTAATATCGTACGTAAATGACAGCTTGTTTCCTTCATTGGTACACCACTCTCCTTCTGTGACTATGTCCGTTGCGTCAACCCAGAAATCCGATAATCCAACACGCTCAGCATATCTTTGGACCACTAGCTATTATCAGGGATATTTGCTATTATAGAAAGAGACAAACTTACGTTCGTGGCAGCATTATCGACCTTTACAAGGTTCATAGACTTCTCTTTGCAAAGACTGAGAGCGGTATCGAAATCCCCCGAGACGGGTAAGACATAAAGCTGCTTGTCAGTCAGCGATGGTGTTCCTGTATAGCACATGATTGACAATCTGTTTTTACAAGGGACATCGTCCCACATTCCATCTTTAATGTTACCATTGATACAATGTTCATTGCCGTTTTTATTGTCCGGAGTATCCTGTTGAAAGTTCCTAGCGAAATTGAACATTTCCAAATGATGATCACTTTGCAAAACCATTAATATCTTACAGGTACTCAGCTTTATTTCCATTCACGTGGAGCCATGTTCCCTCGGTCTGGTTGTCAAGTCCATCTATAAAGTAGGACGTCAGGGAATTTTTTAAAGCAAAGTCGTAGACTATTTTCTGTCAACTTAAGAGTAAAGAAAAGCTCTGAAATGGAAAACAAATTACATTCATTTCTGCATCGATGATCTTGATCATCTCCATGCTCTTTAGTTTGCACTGATTCCAACCATCATTAAAATTGAACTTCGAAGGTAAGATGTAAAGGTCGCTGTCCGTCAGGCCTGAGTGAAAAATCAATAATTAAAAATAGGGGCAAAGTAATGATGAAAAAGTACCAATAATAGCTGGCAAGACCTCTGCAAGCACCATTAAAGATAAGGTGAAAAAATGCATATTGAGACTCGCAGTAACTTTATGATATGACTGTACCGTTTTCAACGATTTTATATAGTATTTTTGTTGGCTTCAACAGATCTTGAGCTGATCTTGAGATATTTTCCATTTGCAAGTGATCCAATCCACGATGTCGTTGAAAACATTGCACCTTATTCCAAAAATGTTCCAGAACACTCCCCATGTAAATGGAAGAGTTCGAAGTAGTTTCAATACCCAATTGGTCATAATGTGAAGTACACAGGGGGAAGAAAAACTTTTGGAAGGTCGTTGAAAAAATGATTTTCCACGAGATTGAAATATTTTTTAAGGAAAAGATTTTCTTAGTCTGACGATATTTTAGGAAAGAAAGATGAATATCTCTCTGTCCTTACTGAAATATTTGTAACAATCCCATTCCAGAGGAGACGGTAATATAAGATTAAGATCAATGTTGACTCTGGATCAAAATGAGGATCAAAAATGACTTTGTGGAAGAATGGTCTAATAATAATAATAATAATAATAATAATAATAATAATAATAATAATAATAATATCAATAATAATAATATCAATAATAATAATATCAATAATAATAAATCAATACAAAATAAGATCGATTTAAATTTGTTTTATTTGTTATAATTTTATTGATGAATTAACTTCGGCTAAACGATCGGATCGGTACATTAAATTAAGAGATTGACAGAAATAATTTTGCGCACTCTTTGCAGAGAATTTAGAATGCCTTCGTTAATATTCTGAAATCTTTATTCGTATAAAATTCCAATTATGCACCTACTAAAGCCCAATGAAAAATAGCGAACCGAAGGACTTGCAAATAAAGTTCTAAAATAAATTACAAATAAAACATGGTTTTCAGACCTTAGTTACGGTAAGGAAACTTTCATTTCTCGGTCGTATTTTCCTGAGTAAAAGGTAAAGTGGTAACAGGTGCCAAAATTGATAGTTTTTACTGTATCCGTGAAATAATTGCAATTTTTAACAAATGTTACACAGTCCCATTCCCAGGATTATTCCACCTGACCAAAATTAAAAAAGGTTTTGAGAAAAAATAATTTTTTATTAATATTTTCGTTATGTATTATTGCGCGGAAACGAGTTACAATAACGAGAACTTTCCTTATCAGAGACTAAAGAAGATCGTAAAGTGTTGTGATCACTGAAACTGAAGTGCAAAGGGTACAAAGACCACAGATAAAATAGTTCAAAGATTTGTAAAACGTCTAAATTATACGTTAATAATTGCAGTCACCTGCGAAAGGCGTCTTGCAAAGTCTTTCGAAATCAGACGAGCAACAGACCTCAAGGACAAGAAAACAACATACGATAAATCTCAGACTTAATAAATATCAATTAATACTTGTTCCTTTTATAAAACAACGCTTATCACGAGAAAGTTTTCAATAAATACCAATCACTTAATTAAAACAAAAATTGGAATATAATTAAAAATATGGGACAACATGAATTTTGATGTCCATGTAAAGGTCGATTGATTTTAAAAGAATTCCACACGATTTAAAATTTTTTCTACAAAACCCCTAGACGATATATGACGTTTTTCAAAGAAAACCTCGAGAATTTTATTGGTCTAAAGTTCATAGAGATTATTTCGATTTCTTAGACAATGAATTCGTGATCTGTTACGGGAAAGCTCAAAATATATATATAATATTAATTTTCATTACAAAATTAAAAAAATACAAACACAAATACAGATCTGATAAGATATTTTCAAAATTCCCAATCACGGATTTTGATTGGTCAATAGACAAAGCAGAGGAAACAATTATTATTATTATTATTGATCATACTGTAAAAGATAATGTAATAAGTAACACTATAATAATAATAATATTATTATTATAATTATTCAAGTGTTTTAATACTCGTTTGTTTACATTTTTTAAACAAATAAACTAATTTTTGGCGGCAAAATTGTGACAAAAGACGTTTTAATCAATACCATTTTAGATTTGTTTCATAGCTTGTGTTCCTGATAATTGCCATGATGGTATTGGCATGCATTAAATACACACACATCGACAGCCACACACACGCGGCCAAACATTCAATGACAATCAGCGCACACAAACACACTCATCAATACACAACACTGACAAAAGACACACATCCAAGTATTACAGATGAATTTTTACGACTAAACTCATTTGGATATTTACATTTACTTTCAGGAAATGCGTTCACTTGCGCATTTGGATTATTTGCATTTGGAAGTCGACCAGAACGCCATCATGAAATTTCTGAGAGCTGACAAATGCACCCAGGTCGACGATGATGAGCTGATCACAAACTGTCCCAATTCTCCGAGCTTTGTAAAATTGCCACCGAAACGACCGCCGCCACCCAAGGTCACGAAAAGCGTCGATGAGCCCGTTATTGTCGTCAAAGTCACGGCTCCCGTTCACACAACAGCTGTCCATCGAGACGTGAAGCTGAGGAAAAAGTTCAACACGTTCAAAGAGAACACGATGAAATGGTCGAAAACCGTTCAGAGAAAAATCACCAAGCGACCAGTGAAATCGAAATCGGTCAACGAGATTCTCATCTCAAATAACACTCAACCAAACGAAACGAAAACCGATACCAATGGTAAATACAATGGCACAGACGACTTAAAGGTAATTAACATTTGTTATGATAGTGGTACTTTTAATTATAGATTGGCATTGATGAAGTCAATTGGTATGTTTAAAATGACTCTATGATGAGAATGGTCTAATTATGATAATAATAATAATAATAAAAATAAAAATAATATAATAATAATTATAAAAAAAATATATCAATAAATAAACATTAAGATTATTCGATAATAATAATAATAGTAATATTAATATTATTAATAATAAATAATCATTATTAATAATAAATAATCATTATTAATAATAAATAATCATTATTAATAATAAATAATCATTATTAAGAACATTTGATAATAATATCGATAATAATAATAATTATCGATAAAATAATGACAATAATAATAATGATAATATCAATAAATCAATAATAATATAAAAAAATCAATAATAATAATATTAATTTTAAAAGATAATAATAATAGTAATAATAGTTGATAATAATAATAATTGTCGATAAAATAATGAAAATAATAATAATAATAATCATTATAACTATAATTAGTAGTATTAATGTTTTAATTGAACTAGAATTCCTTTTATCATTTTAAATAATTTTACAATGGATTTGATTTCATTCCCCGTTCCAGTTGAATGACTTTTGACATTAATTGTTAAATATATAAAAAACAATTAATTTATTTTCAAATGACTGGCGTTGACAGACTTTGCCCTTTGACAGAGGTTTATCAGATTGTTGGGTGCATTGTACGAATGCTAATTTATTTTTCGTTGAAAATAATGGGCATTGGAAGAAACTGGTTCAGTCAAAGCTTGTTGTCCGGGAATGTAGAAATTGTTCTTTTTCATTTTGTTACTTGACAATATTTGGTTCACTATTCACGGGGGAAAGGGATCCCACATTATCCACCACTAGGTTTGGTCTGCTCCATCGATTTTAATTTAATTATTTTGATGGATCTCGCGTTTGATAATTGATATTAATCAAATTATAAATAAAATATAATGGCAGAACATTATTGGTTTGTCTTTATTATTGAAGTAAAAAATTAATAATTTACGATGGAAAATATTGTCGATGTCAGCAGAGACATATTTATAGAAATCATTTCCAGGTTTGTTTGTTTTACTGGTATCTTTATTTTATTGCAAGAATCTTTTCTTCGGTTTGTTTAAATGGTACGTTGTCAAATATTATATTTATAAAATATATAATATATATAAAAAATTAGTGATATCTTTGTTTTATAGAAATCCAATGAATTGATGATTTCGTCTTCGGAAATACTTTATCGACCTAAATCAATCGAACAGATTGAAAGGTGTAAAAGCCTAAGTCACAAGTCAGCTCCAGTAATTTTGGTGGTTGTTTTTTTAGTAATGAGTCTCAGAATCATTATTTAGCCGAGGATCACAAAGTCGATCAGTAATGTTATGTCTTTGGATGATCTCTTGATGAAAAACGAATCGATTTTTGATAAATTTGCAATAATACCTCGCATTATGGAATTTCTAAGCTGTGAATATTCCAATGAAGAAACGGATGGTTATAATCAATATATTGATCAATGCTTAAAGGTTTTTGTCAAAACCAGTCGACGTCAAGTGAAAGATATCATACTCGACATCAATGATCATCTGTCGTATTCATTGGATCTGAACTCAGTTGGGTTATTGTCAAATCAACCGGAATTTTTCACGGTATACTGCATTCCTGGCTGGAAACAGATTAGAATTATTGAGAACACCACTACGAAGGAGAAGTTTCTTTCACTGGTGAGACTAAGTTGTAAAAAATTATTTGTTTTTTTAATTTATTGCAAACACGTAAAGAATATTTTTTATGTTTCCCTAAATCCTTTGCTAACTAAATTGCATAATAAAATATAAATCAATAATTAAGTGAATTTAATTAGGTGATGAAAGGTTCCAAATCTTCAAAATATAATTTATTAAGGTTTTCTTTTTTATTTATATTTCTAACTAATCAAAAATACCATGGCAATATTGGGAAATCTGCACCCAATAGCTCTTTTTCATTCTGGAAAGGATTCATTTCTGTTCTTTTGTTCAAATTTCTTCAAATAAGTCTAATAAAACACGTAACAGGACACATTTTCTCCAATATTCGCCATATTTCATTAAAATGTACCACAAAAGTTTGACTGTATCTTGATAGGCTTAGCTCATGTATATCACATATCGAAATTTCATTCTTATTGATTATGAAATACACAAGAAATGTTTGGTTAGCAACAATTTTAATGGTGAAAATCATTTAATAAATTACAAACAGTTATTCGGCTTATCGAAAGCAATGACAAAATGTTACGGAACATTCTGATCGATGTAAATAGCTTATCAGTACTATTCGAGATTAAATGTGGAATTGGGACATGTTGAATCGATTAAAGAGTAAAAAATTGTTATCACAAATGACATCTGTCCGACATTTTGAATTAATTTTAATGAATTTTTGAGGGATTAAATGGTAACCTGAAAGGGTAAGGTCAGGTTTATATGGTGGTTGGTGTCTTCAGATCCCAGTCATACTCCAGAATATTTTCCCACACAACATTAACTGATATTATCATAGAGAATAGGGAGGAATCATAAAGAGACAGTACGAGAGGAATCACAGATTCGGATCACTGCTGAATGCACTTGATCGAAAGGTCAGTGGCATGAAGCTATATCCGATAGATTCTGGATGTTTGAGATCTATATTTAACTTAAGATCCGCTGGCTGAGGACATATTTTACGGAATTGACATTTTGATTTCGTGGAAACAATTCATAATAGATAGATGATTCGCTTATTGCCCTACCATATAGACAGCAGCACGCTTTTTGCTCGAATTTCCTTTCAAAAAAGAAAATACTAATTTACTTTTGGTATAGAGAGTGAGAGAGAAAAAGAGAAAGAGATGGACGAGTGTAGAGCTGAGATAGAGAAGATAAATTCAGTTCGAGAGAAAAGCACACGATAATACCAGAGCTATAAATCAGCCTCAACTAGTGGTGTGCTACGAAGAGAGGAAACGTGTATGGAAAAGCTAGAAATGCGAAGAATAAACAACAGAAATTAGATTATACATAAAAAGGAATGCTGATATGTCAGAAGATGGGACACATAAGCAGAAATTAGAATATGAGAAAGAAACCAATTTGTTTCGCATGTGGAGTGGAAGGGCACCTTCGAAGACAATGTCCCACTGTGAAATGTAATCGATGCGATCTGCAGGAACATTTAGAGAGTGTTTGCTATACATATATAGAAAGGAAACAAGACGACAGGAGGGCACCATGGGGAGACAGAAACGTACAGTTCAATTATTTTCGTGATAACAGGTATCTCAATGCAATAGCTGAAGATAAAAGAGACCAAGACAGTGAAAGGTACTTTACGAATTATAATGATGGTGAAATTCCCGATGACTACGAGATGCACCCAAAAGGAAGAGCTTCGACAGATGGGGAGCTAGTCGGGGCTGTGTACTAGAAAAAATCAGTAAATCTCCTCTTATCTGGTATTATAATATCAGTAGTTTATCTCCTATTATATTTCATGGAGAAGTAGACGAAAGGCAAGAAGAAGAGAAGAGAATGAATGATAAAGTGTATAAATTTTTAAAGAAGGACAATATGAATTGTACGAGTACTT
>JBBMKC010255392.1:0-10127 GCA_037834085.1 Bipalium vagum | reverse complement strand
ATAATAATAATAATAATAATAATAATAATAATAATAATAATAATAATAATAATAATAATAATAATAATAATATGTATATTTATTTAAAAACAGCAATTTAATAGTTCTATAACATTGGATAACAAAGGAAGTTTATAATCAATATTTTGATGAGTTATCCGTATTAATTGCTCCAAACCGCCATGCCATACAATAGATATTGATCTTCTATTCCTGACCAAGTCCCGTTGTATTTTCATTTTTGAACTACATCAATCACTTTACGATTTGATTTAAAACCAAAATTTAATAATTTTGCTTAACTCAATAATTCTAGCGATTCTTCAGAAAATTTATTTAAGAACTCAGATTTGATACATAGTTTATTGTAATGGATTTCATGTTTTTTCTGCAAGTAGTAGTGTTCGAACCATTATACATGAATGATGTGTCATAGTGCACACAATACACTTATCACTTATGAAACAAAAATTATTTTAATTTTCCTGTTATTACATTATGTTTGAAGACATGCTTGGTTGAATCTACTGTATCTTTTGTATCAGACATTTTGATTCTTTTAAGTTTGTTAAACATAACTAAAAAATATTTGATTTACAGTTTAAAAACTTATTTAAATTATATATTTGAATTAATATTGAATATATAAGCAAATTAAAATTAATCGAATTTTTCATCTTTAATTTTAATATTAATCGTTAAAATGAATTAATGAAATTATTATATCGTTAATATATATTATTAATGAAATTATTAATCGTTAACTTTCGCAGCTCTACTTTATGTACTTATAGTAAAAAGAAAAAATTTAAAATACTCTAATTTAATAATGACTTTTATAAAAAAAATAACTATTTATAATTGGTCTTTCTTTGGTAAACTAGAAATTTACTAATACTAATAGTAATTTTAATCTTATGAACTAATATTAATTTTAAAATAATGGTATTAATATTGATAAGAAATATTATAATAACAATATAAAAATGGCAAATCCATTCTAATCAATGTTCAAAACATGCTGTTGAACAACATTAATATGTAAGTACCTGTTAAAAATATCATATTGTCTAAAATATGAAAATAATGATATAATATCAAAAATACATCTTTATTATTTTTAAATTGTTTCAATCACTTATTGGAAAATGAAAATTTTGGAAAATAAAGAAAACTTACGGTCTATAAACTGTCTGGATATTTCTGAAAAATAAAAATAACAACACAATTAATGAATTATACTTTTAATAAAATAATATAATTTCAAAATCTTTAAAAATCTATTTAAAGTAAAAATAAAAATAATAAATACAAAAAAAAGTAATATTAATAAAATTATTTATAATAATTTAATATTTGAAGAAATTATCAATATTTGTTGATCATAAAATTACTAAAAGATTTATTTAAAAAATTTGAAACTTAAACATTTTAGCCAAATTATAAACTTCATTTGTTAATAAAATAGTATTTACTTAAGAAATGTAAAGCCTCTTAACTATTATTCATAAACATAAATTTAAAATGGAATTAAGAAATTAAGAAATCTTAAAATACAAAGTCTATATTTTACCTAATAATGTTACATTAGTTTCATTTATTTTATAACTTAAATTTACATAAAAAATTCAGAGAAATCGAATATTTTAACACCAAATGAGTCTAGTTTACCTAGAGATATATAATTATATTAAATTACTATTACTTTTTATACTTTTGAGAAATGAAAATGGTTCATTAATTATAAATCCTCTCAAAATGATAAATAAATTTTTATCTTATCAAATAATATTTATATATTAGAAAAATGAAAATATTTGTAAATTAAAAATAGATGAAACAAAAATTATTCTACTTTAATAAATTTACTATATATTTTGAAAATGCTCAATAAATTGAGAACTGACACAGAACTCATTAACTGTGTGAGGTTTTTACAATGGTATTTTAAATATTATTGATCCTCTATTGTAATCTGTAATAATTTTAAAATAATCATAATAGCAAAGTTAATTGTCTGAAATTGTAATGAATATCGGCAAATTTAAAAGAGAATTAAAACAATATTTTTATATTAAATTGTTTTAAAACAAAGGAAATTAAATTCATCTCACATCATTAAATGGTTAGAATGTATTCACAATATAAATAATAATAATAAAAATTTATTTTAAGTTAACAATTTAAATTTCTATTTCAACACAAATTTTGTAAAACTAAAAATATAAAATGAGAAATGACTAGAAATTATCTCTATTACTTTGTCTTTGCTATTGTTTGTTGGGTGCTTGAAACTGGTAGAACACAGTACTTGATACGTTAGAGTCACTTAGAATGGAATAAATCTGGTTTACTGTCCATTTCAATCAATTTGCCGCTCAATCATATCACAAAGTTATTTAGTGCATATTTATCTTTATCTTTTATTTTGTTTGTTTTGATTTTTCATTGAACTCATTCTCGTTTATTATTTATTTAAGAAATTTTTCGATTTATTATCGTATAATGGAAAACCACCCATATTATTTTCAAGTTTATCTACTACTACTATTTTATGTTTTTATCATATTTTTTTTAATATTATCTAGTTTTTAATAATTAAAAATAAAAAAATAATATGATTAATCAACACGGAACTGATTTCATTTTTTTATTAATTATAAAACTGGAGAGTTATATACGAACCTGTCAGGATGAGTGCTGGGCAAAAGAAATCGAAATTCAACAATAAAAGCTCCGTTTTTCAATTGGCATTGGTGTACACAAGTCAACTCATAGGCAATATAAGCACGTCTAACATACACCTGTGGAAAATAGTTTCAGATAAAAACTCCAATACCACAAACAAATTTTTAATATTACCGATTTATATGATCACTTATTTTTACAAAACCAAAAAAATAATTTTTTTTAATGATTCGATTTTTCAGTATTAAAACATTTATTAAATATAAAATCCCAATATGGATATTTTTCAATTTTATGTTTAGATTGCTTACAATCAATATACAATCATTTTAAGAAAAAAATATAATCATACTCAAAAGTGTTAGCCATGTAGAATTTATTATGAAAAAATTATAAATAAAATTATTTTTTAAAAATATTTAAAATTAAGTACAATTATCAATATTATGGATTATCAATAACATGTTGCAAAAAATGTACAATATTTATCAAAAATCTTTAAAAGACAAGTTCATTCTTTAAATAGAAAGATTTATCACTGAATAACTATTAATACAAATGTCAATCATAAAAAATAAAATTTTTAAAATATCGTTCCGAATTAAAAAGGATTAAATAAAAGAAATTTTCAGAAATAAATAAACAACGGTAGAGTGAATAACAGTAATATTATCACTCTGTTAATGGTTCTCGTACATCAACATAAATTAATCGTTCTCAACCACTTCCAAACATAAATTGTAGATTAAATGATTTTTTCTCAATTGAATTCACATGTTTATCATGTAACTCATCAAGGAGATCTGTTTTCTGAAAACTGGGCTAAGCTATTCTAATGAAAACTGTCAAGAAGAACATGAAATTCTAATTTCAAACTTGGCATTTTCCCAAATCCCATCCATTCTTGAAACTTGTCATACTTTTGTTCTCTGTGAAATTGTTAATTATTATTCAATTTTGTTATATGCTCTATCCATCGGTCTAATATTATTTTTATATTAATTCTTAGAATATTTCATTATTTCCCTTATACTCCACAAGAAATTCTATTGAAAACATCACATTTACTGATGCATTATCCAGTATCCTTAACTTCTCGCAGTTCAACTAATCTACTCTTTACCTTACCTTAATACTAAATTTGACGATAATTTATTTTTTCAATTTTGCCTAGTTCCCAGACAATTTACTTAAAATTTTAGGCAATTTTTCATAAAAGTAATTCTTGAATTTGTAAGCACTTCGTATAAATTGATTATTTCCCTGTTACGATGATACAAAGCCAAATAGGGTAGGACTATTCAATCTCTTTTAGAAAATGTGTTTAGCAAGGATTTTTCAATATTTAAAGTTGATAGAATAATACATAAATGACAGAAACCTTAAACAGAAACCTCTTTCAAAATATTTTGCGTGATCATTCTCAAATTACACTCTGAAATCGAAAATTTTTTTTGATATTTTTTTTTGTAACAATAACATTTTGCCAATTTACGTAAACTTTATTGGATTTTGAATATTGATTGTTAGTTGAAAATTAATCGGAGATACCAGGATTCGAACCCGGGATCTTCACATGCGCATGGACTGCTCTGACCGCTGAGCTTCATGCCCCAACTAATTTTCAATTTACCTCACATTGATAAAAGAATAAATTTAATTTTTCTCAAAGATTGTTTACGATTATTTATTGATTAAAGATAAAAGTTAAAATTCTACAAAATATTTTAACAGATTACAAACCTCTAATGCAGCACTTATCACCATCGGATTGCAATGATAGAAAAAGTCACAAACTATATCGAAAACAACCGTTTCAGAAAGTATCAATCTTTCTAAATTTTCAGGTCGGAATTGATGTCCATATCTGTCTATAGCAGACAAAAATATTGATTCTACCTACATTTAGATAACCACAGTAAATAAATTCAATTTTATTATTAAAAGGTAAAAAATAAAACTCAAAAGTGTCACCTGGTTGTGCCGGACTTCGTAAGCAGGATTTTGTGCAGCGATTAAAACCTGGCGAGATAATAGAGAAACTTTAGAATTTTCGGACTTATTCAAATTGGTAAAATTGATCATTGATTCATTTAAGTCCTTGATAAGTCCAGATTCATTTTCAACCAGGTGATCAATCAATAATAAAATCAATTTGTTCTTGTAAGCAACATTTTGATGAGAAAAGATCATGGTCAACACGTTCTGATTTTTGTCCTTGGAATTAGTTTCTAATAAGTGACTTATGCACTTATCGAGGTGACCTGAATGATTTCTCAAAAATTAAATTGGTAAGATGAAAATATTTTATGTTAATTATTTATAATGATTATAATTTGTAAAAAGTTATCGTATTATTAAAATCCGGATTTTTTTACTTATTTTTATTAAAGTAAAACCAAAAAAGCACACTATAAACTGAATATATATAGAGTCCATAAAAAATGTCGTTTTTAAAAAACAAAATATTAAAAAAAATATTTAGTACATAAATACGTACACCATTATTATGCATTACGTGTCGCTAAATATTTTTTTTAAAAACGAAATTTTTTATGGACCCCTCTATAGTTTAGCGGTCTAGGTGACTTTTGCTCCTCGATTATATTTGAACAATAACATAAGCCGGAAATGCTCAAATCGATCTTTTGATTGGTCAAAAGATAAACCACAGGCCCGCACATTTAAAAATAAAGTATTTTACAAATCTAGATATTAAATCTTTCAGCATCTTGTTTACTTCCCTGAACTTTTACCTAAATACCATTATTTCCTCAATTAGTAAAAACTTCATAAACCGGAGCAATGTTAAAACTACAAACAGTGACTTCGTATTTTCCTAATGAATAGAATTAAATAAACTTTTTTCTCGTTGGAAAAAATATATACACTCAAAAAGTTTTTATTTCCTATCAGGTAGAAAACATGTTAATTCTTATAAATTAATTAAGTTTAACATTTTCTGTAAAATTTCCAGTGATCTCATAAATTGAAAAAATATAGAAAGTAAAGAAAAAGAAAACTCACCATCTTGAAATTCTTTTTCGACAAGAAAATATTTATTAAACAACTGTTCGATTGCCACTTTCATATGACCCCTTACTCCTTTGGTGTACTTGCCAACAAGAGTAAAAATTGGCTGCGTTATCATCATATAATTGTCGTGATCGGAAGGTTTAGTGAGATTGTTGGCATATGTTGTGAGAATGTTCAATATCTTTGCACTGGGAAATTGACAAAGAACTGAAGTGACGTTACTAGCATAAATTGACATTTGTTGTTTGATAGCTCTTTCCACGTTGTTTGGTATTCTCCCTGAGGTTTGTGAGATCAATTCCTGGAGAATCGATGAAATCAATAATAAACAGTTTATGTCACAATATTGAATGCAGAGGAGAATCAATAATTTTCTAACATCGGCTTACAGAAAGTTTAAAATTTTAGAAGACAAAGATTAGTAGTTTTGCAAATTGATAGAAATTAATACTTTGCGTTTCTATCCAATATAAAATATAATGTTTACTATTAATAATTACCATTATGATAAATTAGTGAAAAAAATAAATACAAAATATTTATTTTCTTATTGTCATAAGAAATAATAAATATAAAAATAATCAACCAATAACGAATCTCTAGTATTTGATTAATACAATATTTAAATTATTCTTTAACATTATTATTCAGCTTTGTATAAATATTTTATTATTAATCAATTATTTCACTAGAATTCCATAACCATTTTTAGATAATTATCGACGTTTGTAACAAGACCCATACTCTTTTTAATTTTAAAAAATTGATTCTTATTATTGTTCAAAAAAATCTTTGGTTAAACTTTGAAAAATAATTTTGATTAAAAAAATGAAAACATCGATAAACTAAAATACGTTACCTTCTTTTTTAAGAATAAGTTGAAATGTAAAATTTCTTGTGAATGTTTATTATGTATAAATATTTGTATATATACTTGATCTTACATATATTTACGATCAATTAATTTTACTGGGAAACTAGAAAAACCTTTAATTAAAATGTTTTAATCTATTTTCTTAAATATAGTTATACTATTTTCAAGATCTTGAGTAATAAAACACCCATAAAACCATAACGTTGCAATGGAGAACTAATGAGATTTCCAAAACTTAAACGGCACTCGAAATAAATCAAAATATTAAAAGATTTATTATTTAAAAATATATAAATACCAAAAATGATTTATTATTATTATTATTTTCAGTGATGAAATTAAGCTGGCTAAGTTATTTTTTTAATGTTTTAATGATAGTTCATTTTACATTGCAATATACAGAGTGCAGTGCTAGAACCCGGACAAAAATTAAATTGAATAAGAATTAAATTAAATTTCTCTAATATTAGAAATTATGGATTTTTAAAATATTTTTTGCTTAAATCGATAACTTCAATATATTATATCGAAGCGATTTTAAAATGGCAAATCTGAATGAGTACTATAAAGGAGCTGTCATCATCGAAAGAATTCATGCTGGAAGAACGCCCGCTGAAATAATAAATTTTTTTGTATACGTGAAATCCACAGTGTACGATGTGACAAAGACATACACAATCTCAAAAAAACATGAGGAGGCCACTGACACTATCAAGGAAGATTCAAATCAGACAGAAAACAAAAAGTACTGTACAAGTTATCGCAAGAATTAAAATAATATGATAAGGGAGAATCCAAGAACATCAATGCGGAAAATGGCACCGTTATTGGAAATGAGTGAAAGCATAATGCGTCATTTGGCTGAGGAGGATCTAAGGTATACCTCTTACACTCGGAAAGTCCACCAGATAAAAAGAGTCTCCCGTTGAAAATGGCTTTTTCACTCTCTAAAACAGGAAGCTTCTACCCGCATCCTTTTTTTCTCAGATGTAAAGATTTTCACTGTGCATGAAGTGAACAGAATGAATAACTGGTGGCTTGCTCAAAGCCCTAATGATAAAAGGTAAGAAAAATCAAATTTCCAGCTAGTGTCCATTTCCTCAGTGTGGTTTCTAGTGAACACGACGCTATGTCACCATTCTTTTTTCAGAAGGTTCAAAAAATCCAAGAAGGTTTATTTGAATGTTTTGATTATTACAGTAAAGCGCTGGATGGAGACTGTTACTCAGGAAAACTATTTGTTTCAAAAAGATGGTGCGCCTGCTCATACAAAATCGATTAGTTCAAAACTGGCTTCCAAACAATCTTGATATGTTTTGGTCAAAAGATTTATGAGCTCCTAACAGTCCAGATCTAAAACACCTGGACTATCCTGTGTTAGGCGTAATTGAAGGACAGACAAAAAAAGTTCCGACATCCTTATACCGATTCTCTTCGGCTGCTATTGACGCCGAATTCAGAATTATTAACCATGAGCATGTTCGAAATTTAGAATAAAAATTAAGCAGGTGATAACGGCAAGTGGTGACTATATTGAATAAAAGGTTTAGTAAATCTTTTATAACTAACAAAATTCTATTAGTATTTTATTTTATTTATTTTACTAAGATAAATAAATAACTTTGTAAAAAAATGTATTTTGTCCGCACCCTGTATAGTGAGGAAATGTTTATAGATAATTGATTACTATATATCAAATAAAACAGCAAAAATAATTCCGAAATTTTGTTACATTTAATATTAAGTAAATAATAATATTAGAAGTCTAAATAATTATAATTATGATTATAATAATAAATACGAAAAATTAATGTAATAATAATTTATAAAATTTAAAATTATAATTAATAAAAATAATAATTATTATTATTATTATTATTATTATTATTATTATTATTATTATTATTATCTGCGTATTTTAATAAATATCTAAATTAAATATTATGTTCTGTGAAATAAGAGAATCAAAAACTAAAATTAATTAGTTAATTTTAAAAATTTTAATCAATGAAAACAGAAAGCACAGATTAGAAACCGAAACAAATTATAACCAGCTGATATAAATTAATATCATTTTTATTAACTGATTTCTCTTTATCGGAAAAAGATTTCTTCATAATGAAGACATGAACAAATGTTATCTATGGAATTGTAAATCCTGTCTAATTTAATCTGATATGAACCAATTCTTAATCTGAAGATCAACAGAAATCTTAGACAATAATGAATTTCTATCGATAACTTTGAATTAGTTTAACTTGAACACTTGAATTTTACTAATGTATTTATTATGATACAAATTTTTTAAGAATTGATAGAGGCAACAATTTGAAAAGAACTGAAAATTATCGATCATTCCAAAATCATTTGATACCAATGTAAAATGATATGTTAAAAAAATAATATTTAATACTGTAAAACCTATTTTTCAGAAAATCGATTTTATATATAACCTTTTCGAATTTTTGGATGAATCTCAGGAATTCAATAATATAAAAACAAATAAAATTAACCTGAAGTTCTATAAGAGGTAGTCGGGGATCTCTAAGACACGCCATAAATTGATTGACAGTTTTCTGCAATTTAACTGTAAAATATGGTTCTACCAAAGCGTATCCGTCCAGAATTTGCTCCAATTCCTTTAAACATTTCTCATAAACCTGATTCAATTTTACAGCTGATTGTGTTTGACTTGAAGTGTAAAACGGTCCACTAAACACAAAACAATCGATGCAGACGATGTTTTTTTGTACATTTGAAAAGTTGTCAAAATATTATAAAAAAAATCATTACGTATATAATTCTGCACGCTTTACATGGGCCGTATCGTCAAGAGTCAAAGTTGCCACGTGACAACCAGCATCAAGAATCGCTCCTGGTCGTTTAATGTAATGAATACAACCGGATGCGGTGGTCCGTAATTCCATTGTGAGTTTCATGACTTCCATCAATGCGTAAACATTATTGGCAAATATGTGACCACCATCTTCAACAGTATATTGGACAAGTTTTCCAGTTGAAGGAGATCTATGAAATGGCTTTAAACGAAAACCAAACTCTCTATTAGTCTTACACAAGAACCGATGGGTCACTTTCTTTATCAAATATTATAGTATTATTGTCAATAATAACTCTATAGCTGTAAATTTCTTCTTTGAGATATGTTGAGTAACTTGTGTTTTCATAAGTAATAAGCAAACATCCATCAAGTAATTTGTGAACCTCTGCTTCCACAGAATTATTATTCATTATCAAATGATATGTGATTGGACCAGTTTTACAAATCTGTAACAGAATTAATTTAAGTCTTTAACATTGATTAATCTGAAAATCAATTAATTCTGTGAATAAATCAGATGAAATTTACTGTAAATAAAAAAGTATTTATAAAATTAGTAATAATATTTAAATAATATTTAGATAATAACAATATGAATACTAAGAGTAATAATAGAAAAAGATAATTTAAAAAAAGATAATAATAATAATAATAATAATAATAATAAGAATAATAATAATAATAATAATA
>JBBMKC010255381.1:0-10127 GCA_037834085.1 Bipalium vagum | reverse complement strand
TATTATTATTATTATTATTATTATTATTATTATTATTATTATTATTATTATTATTATTATTATTATTATTAGTTAAATTTATATCAGTTGACAAATTATCAAGAGTCATTTCGAAATTATATTTTATTCAAACAAATTAATTAAATAGTTTAAATAATAAATATTTAAACTAATTAAAATTATTTAAAACTTTTAAATCCTCACAAAGAATTTCTTGATCTTTCATTGTTTCTGACCACTTTCTTCCCATTCGTATCTGTCATTTCTTAACATCTTTCATGGATTTTCTTCTTAATTTCGTATGGCTCCTCGTATCTTTGGTTCTAACTTCTTTTCTAATCATGACTGCGTCTCCAACTGTAAAGTTCCTTTTGGTTTCTTGATTTCCCAACTCCCGTGATTTTTGTCTGATTTTCTGAATGGTCTCCTCTCAGAATCATTTTCTCTATTTATTCTCCGGCCCAAAACTAATCCCACCGGACTGTGTATTTTTCTGTACAGATGAGTTTAAAGTATACTCCATTTCTGGTAAAATTTCTGCCCAATCGGTTTTCTTTCTATCTTTTATATATACTCTCTAATGGTACGAAATTGTCGTTCAACGACTCCATTTGTATTCTGGTGGTACGGGCTACAGAAGATCAAGTCTGCCCGTATGTCTACTACCAGCGTTTTAAATTCTTGGGACTCAAAACATTTCCTTGTTCCTACAAAATTGAACAAGGAACAAAGTAAAATTAATAATTTAATTAAATAAAATTCGATAATTAAAATAATATTTTACATTATCGATACTTTTTAATATCTACTCTTTCTTTTTTCCTTTTTTTATTGTTAAAGTAAATTTCGTTCTAATATCAATAACTCCTTACTTTATAATGTTGTGTTTTTTTACCACTGTAGCTGCACAAATTAAAACTCAGTTTGAATCAAAAACCCCACAATAAAACTTTATCCGCTACCTAATTGAATCAAAAACAATTACAATAAAACATTATTGATACTCAAGATTGATACTCTCAATCACCTACAGTATCAGTATTAGTCAAATGTCTAATAAGACAACGTCAAAATGTCCCACTGACCGTAAAATATCAACAAATGAACAAAAATAAAATATAAAAAGAGTCACACAATACACACAACCTAATATTGTTAGTCGAAAGGGCATTTGGGGAACAACCCTCATAGATGCCAGTCACTAAAGCAGTAGTAAATGATCAATGGTGGGCAGGATAAGCACATACCATTAGCTCACGATAACTATTATTTAATGCAAAACCAATAGAATTATTATCACAAAAAGCCCCAATGATAGAGGAAAATATGGAAATTTATATCAAGAACAAAGACCGAATATCACTAACGAACGAAGAAATAATATTGAACGCAAAAATCACGTGGTCATTTAACTAAATCATGTTACGCATTCGAATTGTATTGTAACAATTGTAAAAGAGATGATCAAATTACAAAAGTATACGAGAGAGTATAGAGTACACAAAAGTTTGATTCACTTACACACACATCTGTTAATACAGAGGAACAACTCCAATGTCACCTGTAAAGATTAAATTTTAATTAATATTAAATAATAAATCATAAATATTTTAAAAATAATTTTTAAAGTAATATATTAAAATTTAATCCTGAATGTAAAATAAGGTTTTTTTTAATAATTTTAATAAATTGAAATCGTTTTTAAAAAATTAAATAATTTAATTAATTTTAATAAAAATTTTAGATAATTAATTGGTTTAAATAAAGGATAAAAAGAGGACATGTATTAAAACTATACAATTATTTTCTTCAAAAAAAATGTTAAAAAATCATGAGTTTTTGAATTCTGAAACTGTCGATAACGTGGCAGTAACTAACATCACCTATGTGGTAGATTTGGACACCGCGCAAGATATTGTACTTAGTAAGAGAAAAAGGCTGGAGATAAACGAACACATATGGTTACAAAACACCAGACGAAATCAATGAATATGTACTATATTTGAAATCCCTTTTAAAGGAGGAAAAGCAGAAACTAACTCGACAGCCAGATGAAGAAAGGGAAGCTAATACTATTGAAAATAAGAGAAAATAAACAATAGTATTTACGTGTGAGGAGAAAAATACAAAATGGGTAGATGACACAGAAATATTATGTTCACTATTTAGTGTATCAAATTAAAACCTGATTCCAAAAGATAATGCAAGAGCCTGGGATCACAATTAATGTTTGAAATGTTACACAATCCTTACACTATCGGATCAAGCACAACACAAATATTATAAATCAAATATAATGTTTAATCGAATATAATAATCATCAAATGTAGTCAGAATGAATTAATCAAATTCAATAATAATCAAATGTTAATTAAGACAAAATGTTAAAATTAAACAAAATTTGACTTAAAAGTCAATATTTACTTAGAAAAAGAAATAAATAAAACAAAAAGGAAAAATCTTACAGTTTGTTAATTTCCTTAAAACTCCCGAGTTATCGTCCGAGCCCTAAAGGTTGCTCACCGATAACCCTCTGGTGGGAAATTTTTATGCATGGCCAAATCTTAGAACGGAAAATATTAATACTTGGTTCCTGGGGTTTCGATATGCTTCTTCCTGTGACGAATATTCTAGATAATCCTTTGTCGTAGGTTGATCTCGAATTTCCTTCAATAATCCTTTGTCGTTGGTTGATTTCGAATTTCCTTCAATAATCCTTTTTACTATATTTTCCTTCTGTCTGTACCAACGAATATCTTCTTTGTATCAACTAATAATGTCTTCAAATTATTCTGTCTGTTCCCTGAGGGGTGAAAATCTACTGAAATCCCTTTTATTATATACTGTTTGGGACTGATCTTCATTTGGGAAAGATTCTTAAGATATTATCAGAATTGTTCTTAAAATTCTAAAACTTTTATCAAAATTTTAAAATTCCCTAACATTTCCCTAAAAATTATTTTATTATGATCCTTAATATTTATTAAAATACCTCTTTTAAGCTTAAAAAAATATAATCAATTTTAGAGGGTTATTTTATTTTCTAAGTATTTTCAAAATAAAATTTCTGGGAATTTTTAAATTACTTTTCGAGTGTTCATTAATTTAATTATCAATATTATTATTAGTAATATTTATATTTTATTTATGGTTTTATTACTTATTTTTTTCTGGGGTTGTCTTAGTAACCCAACAGGGCAAGACAAACCCAACAATTAGAAGAATGGCCTCAAGTGTATGAAATTTCGTGACGCATCCTAACCATCCTACCGATGAGAAAATAAAAACAAAAAGAGTAAGATGCAGAGCAAAAAGCCATATCATATCGCACATTCACACGACGATACAGGATCGTAAGAAAATTGAAATGACCCGAAGGATGAGTTATAGAAGCTATTATTAATCCCATGTTTAAAATAAAGAAATTTACCAACGATATCCGACAAATACCAACTGAGTTTCAAAAAGGAGAAATAGAAATTACATTATCATTTACTTGTGAAAAATAACAAATCAACGAGAGCTTATATAAACAATATACCACAATGGTCGGAAAAAGAGTTAATGAGAACCGTCTACAATCATTTAAAATGTAAACTGTTAGTTGAAAGTTAATCGGAGATACCGGGATTCGAACGTACAAAATTTTATTCTTTCACGAACTTTATCGTTTTCACATAAATGTGCGCCTATTATGGCTTTGCTTCATCTTCATTTTGGAGTAGGTCATCAACGCAGTCGTCGAGATTTTCAGCAGCATCATCAGACAGGCATTGATTTTCGTCGTCATTGAGGTTTTCATCTTCAATTTCATGAAGCTCGAAAAAATTTACTTATTGTTTTTCAACATCTCTGTGAAATTTCCATTGCGCAGCATTTCATTTGATATTAGACGCCACGCAGAATTTTCCTATTTTGTTTATTTGACATTTAGGAAATTGGGTACTTCTCAGAATTTCCTCATTTCGCTTTTCCCATGATCCAAGGCAGCCGACTGTGAACGTATCTAGCAGAACAGTCCAATCTGGCAGAAAATTGACACATAAAATCGTACAAGATAGAGGTAAGAGGAATTTTACAAAAATATGGAGAATACCTGCGACAAAATCCAGAATCTGGTCGTGGAAGTAAAAGTAACTTTACCGAATAAACAAAGTGTAAGTGAAACATTACCTATCGATGAAAAGGTGACAGATTTAAGAAATTCGTGCAAAAGTATTTACCAGTACAACATAATACTATATTAATAGTAATGAATTCACAAGTCGATGAAGACGAATATCTCATCGATTGTGAATAAAATATCACCAAAACAAAAGGTAGACTTACAAGCTCAATATATGTATGAAGAAACTGCGGAACAAAAGAAGAAGAAAGACTCTCTATGATATCACCCGCAGCATTATCTGATGATAATACGAATATAAGCATACCATCAGCGCAGCTTTTACGTCAACAAATGGTGGACCCTGATGAGAAAATGTCGCCAAGAAAACCTAAAACCAACAATTAACAAATGAACTTCATAAAGAATTTAGAAAACATAAGCAATATCTTAAAGTTAAGGTTTTAATTAAGATCATATTTGGGGTGTAGATTTAACCAGTAAAAAACCTATTTAAAGTATAAAATAATATTAACACTTATTGATTTTTACACAAGATATGCTTTTGCTATTCCTTTAAAAAATAAAACTGGAAAATCTATAACAAATGGTTTTGATGAAATATTTGATGAGTACCAAAGAAAACCTAAAAATCTTTGGGTAATAAAGGCACTGAATTTTACATTAAGATATTCGAAGAAATTGCTCCGCAACTATCAAACCAACTTAATCAATCAATTGGTACATCCATAAAGAATTGCTTCTGTTACAGTGCAATCAAGGAAAATAACCGAGATCTTTCGAAAAATTTTTTGATGAATTTATTATTTAATAAAAAGTCAACATTTCTCGTAATTATTTTATCGGAGTTTACTGTAGATCGTATTTTTTCTGTGACAGAAAAGGATTTATGAGTAATTTTTCGAGCTTCAGCACAGTTATGATTATGAAAAGAGCGGTTATTTATTATTATAGTTAAATTCATTTTAATAATAATTATTGTAATCTTGTTCATAATTATTAATAGCGTCATCACGAAAAATATTTTCATATCTTAGGCACTCGATATGGTAACACACGGCTTATAAATCGGGATTTATTAGATATTTATGCACAATTTGATTAACAATTTTGAATCCATTGAAGTCATTGATGTCTTCGTCAAGGTTAGCCTCAAAATGAACATCATGGAAAGAATGAAATTTAATTCTAAAATTCAAGATCTTATTCAAAGATGATGTAATTTTTTAGCCAAAATGGACCATTTTCTCTGATAAAAGATGATTTTTTATATTTTAAATTTTAAATATTTTATTATTTTAACAAAAGATTTATATAAACAGGATGTTTGAATTATTGAATTTTACACAGAAATTGATAAAAAATATATTCAAAATTTTAAAATGGTAAATATTGGTAAAGTAAGATTATTTTGTAAAAAGAGTAACACGGATTCAATATTTCATGGAATTATTCCCAATAATTTTAAGGAGCACTCTCCAGTAAAATGTTTTAAAACTTGTTATTTTATGATATTTAGTTAATTGCTGTAATAGCGTTCTTAGGCTTAGGTTTGGGGTATGCTTTTTTCATGGGAATTCGAACTTTAATAAAAAATCCTGATATTGAGTTAGTTTTGTTTAATGTCGAAAAATTTTAGATTTATTTCAGTATTAATCGGTTTTCTGGTGAGCATAATAGAGAATTCATAGACGAAGACTATAGAGTATTTCTTTTATACATTTTTATGTAATCTTAGATCGAATAATTTCAGTTGTTTGGAATTAATCCGCGTAACAAGGTACTGCCCCCTTTGTATCTGGATAAAGACAACAATATTCAGTTCACAAATAAAAAGAAATAAATCCTCCGACTTTTGGGGATTGTTGGAAATCCTAATAATACCAATATTAAAATTTGTGTTATTATCCCTTTTTGAAGTTTTGCCGTTAAATAAACAATACCTGTTACAAATATTTGGTCATTTAATTCTTTGATGTTACTATAATGTCTCAAACCGAAAACGATTAACGATGTCCGAGCAAGTAGTCATTAGGACATAAAACAGTTTTAAGGAACCTCCCAATCATTGTCATTGAGAAAAATTATACGTTAAAATTACTGAATGTTTTATTTTTTCTTTTTATTAAAAACTAAAATTCAATTATGAAATATTCAATATTGAAAAAAATGAGGAAAGTATTTATTTTTTGTGAAAATAATTCTATTCTTAGTATAATGTCTGAATTCTGATATCAAAAATTTATTGGATAATTCTATTATAACGATTTATCATTATTATTATTAATATTTTTAAATTTTTTTATTATTATTAACTATTTAAGGAATATAAATCTATAATTAATTAATGGAAAATTGAACTGAAACCATAAAAATATAATTTAATAATATAGACTCTAATATCCTGTGTTCTTAGTTCGAAGGAAATTCGTAAAACACTTGTCGAGAATTTTAAAGATAACTATGAGGAGACATGTTTTACTTTTTAACATATATTTAACTTTGATTCAACTACGACAGTATTCGACAATACTATAGTATTTATTTTCACTAACCATTATCCACAAGGGGTCCTAATTTTCTTAGATCATTTAATTAATAATATTTTTATATATTAAAGTATAAACAGAACCCGTTTAAACATAATTTTTCGCTTAAACAGAACAAGTTTTAGTTTAAGAATTTTAATTTTGAAATTTTAATAATTTTGATTTTGTTTATGTTTCAACTTTGTTTTGTTTTCGTTTACTTCTTAATTATTAATTTATAATATTTAATTTGTTTTTCTTAACTTTTTAAATCTGTTTTAGAATTACCCATAATGAATAAAAAGAAAATCTTAACTCTTAAAGAGAAATATGAAATTTTATATCAGTTGGATGCGGGGGTTAAGAAAGCCGAGCTAGCAAGAAAGCATAAGGTCTATCTTTCTATAGTTTCATCAATAAAAAATAACAGAGAAAGAATTTGTGATGCTATTTCAACTCGACCATTAAACACCAAGAAAGTGAAAAATATCCCTTTTGAAAGCATTGATTCCGAATTACTGAACTGGTTTAAACTTCAAAAAATGAACAATGTTCCAATTTCTTCACAAATACTTGAAAAAGCAGTTCAATTGGCTGAAAGATTGGAAATCGAAGATTTCAATTGTAACGTAAGTTGGATTGAACGTTTTAGAAAACGCTATTTAATTACATATGGTATTGTCTCTGGTGAATCTAAAGTAGTGGATCAGTTGGTTGTTCAAAATCGGTTAATTGATAAATGGCCTCAACTAAAAATCTAAATATCTTTAATGGGGATGAGACTGGTCTTTTCTTTAAAATGTTACCTAATAAAACTGAGACTTAAAGGAGACAAATGCAGTGGTGGTAAAATATCAAAAGAAAGAATAACAGTTTTTCACTGTGCAAGTATTACTGGTGAAAAGAGACCTCCTATCATTATTGGAAAATATTTAAAACCGAGATTCTTCAAAAATAAAAGCGTGGAACATCTACATTATCATGCAAATAAAAATGCTTGGATGACATCCGAAATTTTCAAAAATGAATCAATGAAATAGGATACAAGACTTAGAAGTACTAAGAGAAAAGTTTTACTACTCGTTGATAATAGCTCATCCGGATATCAATAATATTTTAACAAACATAAAAATGGTATTCTTGCCATCAAATACAACAAGTATGTTTCAACCTTTGGATGCAGGAATAATAAAAATTTTTAAAGTGAATTACCGAAAAAGTTTGGTTGTTCAGTTAATAAACTGTATTGATAAAAATCAAGAATACAATATTAATATTTTTGATCCAATTCAAATGACATCGGATGCTTGGGAAAGAATATCTTCAGGAACAATTTATAATTGCTTTCATCATTCAATTTTATCGAAACAAATAAACATTCCTGAGACTTCTAAAGATGTAAATGCTTTAATTGAGAACAAAAGTAAAGATGAATCTAATGTTTTAGCCGAATTTTTTGAATCAAGACGAGATTTAGAGGATTATTTAGTTATTGTTAATGGTTTGAAGTAATGGGGATTAAAGAAGAAACTGAGAATAATCATGGTTCAGTAATAGAACCATTGGATAAAACGAATAAAATTGAATTTGGTGATGTTTTAGAAGTTTTAAAATGAGTTTTGGAATACTATTTTACAGAAAAATTACAATGAAGTTATTTATATCAACTTAATTACCGTTAAGAATGATCTCTGGTATGGACTTTTCACGAAAAAATTGATCCAGAGAAAAATCAGGGAATATTTTAACTTGAAATAAAATTTAATTATAATAACATCGTATTTTATTAGTGTTTTATTTTAATGATTATATCATTTAAACATAATTTCTCGCTTAAACAGAATAAAATTTTGTAGTCCCATTTTTTTTGTTTAAGCAGGTTATACTGTATACCTAGCCTATCTTGGGGACTACAGGTACATGGAAATTACGTTTTCTTTGTGAGTTTCGTTATTTGCCGAAATTATTTTAGGATCACTGTCATTCCTAGAGCTCAGTCTACGTTACATGGAATCCTCAGGCAGAGAAGGACTAAGAGAAGAGGTCGAAAAAATAAATTGAGAAAACAAGCCAATTCTGATCAAAATGTTGACGAAGAAAACATAAATGAACGACATGATATGACAAACATATAGGCAAAATAAAACAGTCACTGGAAATCTATAAGTCTCGTATAATGCCTAATCATTTAATGTAACCATAAGCAAACTGATAATGTTTTCTAGAAAAAATTATACTATTGAAACAGCCCCTTTTTCAACAACTGAAAACTCAATTTTATTTATTTATTTTTTACTTTTTTTATAAAAAGCCGAACTTCAAAAACATTAACCGTAAAATCCTTGGAACATGTCTCCCTCCTAATAGGTTAACAAGGTTAGAATGCTTATCCAAAAGTATTCATAAAGTATGAAAAACGAGAATGATTAAATATTCACAAAAGAATTAATGAAAGACAATAAGATAAGCCTTGTCCCACTATTCAAAGTGAGAGTTGTATTGTGGTAAATAAATTTATTAAAGCAAATAAATCATTAACTAATTATTCCAGATGTTCTTTTAAATGTGTCATTACATTACTGATGATCAGATATCTTGCTGCGGTTATGGTAAACTTGATTTCTTTACAAGATACTTTCAGAGTTCGACACCAGAAACATTTAAACAGTCCAGTAAAACCTGAACCTCTTCTATGATCCGAGATTTGAATATCCAAGTCAAAGTCCTTTTTGAATCGTATATCTAAATTTTGATACTTCTTCCTAATCCTTTTAATGATGTTTTCTGCCCAAAAATTTAAAAGTTGTACCTTTTCCTCATTATTCATTTTTAAATTCCTTGTGGCATTATAAATTGTATTTTCTTTGAAATTGTCATCTGAAGCATTATTTGAAGCCTCGTTTGAAACACAGTGTGATGTTCCATTTGATGTTACATTTGTAGCCTCATTTGAAACTTCTCTTGAATCATGGTAGTACATATTATTTGAAACAATATTAAAATGACCGTTCTGATGAGGTTCAATTTTCACTTGATTAAAAGCTATATTTGTTTCTGACACCTCTGTTTTGATATTATTAGTTGCATTTATTTTCTGTTTTTCATATTCTTCTCTAATCTTTCTTATTGAGTTAGATATATTGATTTTGTACCCAAATTTGAAAAGGAAAACTGTTGGTGAATAAGTAATACCACTCTCAATATATTGTGTAGGATTTGGTTGAGATAAAAGAAAATCATGTATAAAAGGCTCCATTGAATTGATAACTTCGTCGTCAACATTGACGATATTGTCAATATCAGTAAGGCCACATATTTCAAATAAAGTCACAATTTTTGTGGAATTCATTTTTTCCAAAAAAACACTTTTACAAAATGGATCCATTTCTGAATAATTTGATAATTTTATATATTATAAGTTTTAATTTAAACAAAATAATTATATTTTTAATTATTAATTAAATTTTTTGATA
>JBBMKC010255372.1:0-10127 GCA_037834085.1 Bipalium vagum | reverse complement strand
TTTAATAAATAATTCAACTTGTGCCTTATTTTTAACATATTTTTTAAAAAATTGCTAATATTTTGGACGGCACTGTAGCTATTTTTTTTCCAATTATAACCAGTAAAGAATTTCAAGGCATTTTAAATTTTGAATTTATTCCAGCTTTAATAAGTTACAATATCATTTCATCAATTTTTCCTACTAGATGCAACGGTTTTTTTAGTTTATGCAACATTGGGTGCTTGTCACTATGATATCACTATGTTATCAAACTAACAATGTTTGTCCAATGTCAAAATTCGTTGTCATGGATATGTTCTCAAATTGACACAATATATTACACCATTGTATACTTCGTTCATTTTAAAAAATGCCATTATGTAATTTTTTCGATATTCATCTGAGATATTTTTTACCAAATCACTTACTTCAATATTGTTGATCTCACATAGTTAGATACAAAACTTCTTCATCTTCTCAACATCACTAATTAAACTCAAGCTTTTTTTTTACAAGAATCAAAGATTCTCTATATCCCTTTCAGCTAATTTTCGTTTTAAAACTCTCCAACGGTCTTTAACATTCTGTTGATAAGAAGCCGCTCAGTAACGGCTTACTCAAAGATGGTTCCGGAATTCCTATCTTCTTCAAGCCTTCCACACTTAATACGGTAAGCGAAGCTCCAGAATCCCATAACATTTCAAACATCTGTCCGTCTATCTTCACCCAACCCCACTGTTTATCATCCTTTACACTTCGATTTCTATTCATAGTTATTAGCTGGACACCACAGACGAAATGTGAGCAATGGAGTCTAATATTTTTATATCTTTTGTGTCGTCCTGTTAACTTTAATCTTGACATATTCCATCAATCTCTTCATAAATCATAATACTGGCTTACGTTGCATCTCCAATCCGTCTTCCAAAAGTGGACATGACAAAAAACGATGTTCGTTCTTCCCACATATCAAACATACATTCTTCAACTGACAGTAAATTCTGAAATTTTCACCATTAACATAACAAGAACACTAACCTGGTCGAAGCTGGTCTAATTGGTTTTGAGTCCAGGTATTCAAAGGTTTCGGTATTTTCTGATATTGTCCATCATTTTCAATCATTTAACGCCACCGATCTGCTAGTATTCTTATCTGATTAAAGTACCAATTTTTTGTTTTTATTAGAAAAACTCTTTGCAAGCCACCCCAATTTCAGCTGCAGATTTAAATCAAAGGAATTATTGCAAGAATTAAAACAACACATAATCAGGTGATGCAACATCAGGAGGGCTGGCAGGATGAGGCAAGATCTCAACTTTTAGGTTTTGAATTTTTTGGATTATCCGAGCAGTGTGTGGCTTGGTATTGTCATAGTGAAAAAATGTCCACTCATGACGAGGTAGGATTGGATTTCTGACAATAAAGCTCTGTTTTAATGGTTTTAGCATTTGAAACCAGTTCATAATGAAGAATTCCTTCTAAATTTCACCAGGCACAAAGCAAGAACTTCCTGGTAAACCTGGATTGATGTGCGACTGAAAGCGGATGTTGATCTTTTGGAACCAATCGTTTTTCTAGTTTATGTTTGACTAAGTATATCCAATTTCATCTGAGGTCACAATAAGCGATCATCTAGTTGGTTCTCAAGCAGCCTTTTTGCACATATCAACTCTGTAAAACCTTATTTAGAATGTAATATTTCTTGATAAGATTTTCTGAATACGAACTTTTGCATCACCCTAGAATTTACTTGTTTTTTACGAAAACAGACCTTTTGGTCTATTTTTCAGTTTTCATCAGCGCTCTTTTAACATTTTCTCTTTTTCGTTAGCACAATATATTAATAAATAATATTAAATGATTTTTATCACAAAATCAGTCTTCTTTTAAGTAGAATGAGTACTTTATTGTATTTTTATGAAAATTTTTAAAATTGTGTACTCAAAAATGTTGAATACTGAATTGAATAAAATAAATAACAAATAACTTCAAAATAACAAAAATATTTAATAATTCTAAAATAATTCTAAAATAAATAAATAAAAAATTATAATTATAATAATTAGGAAAATATTGTGAAACACATTTTAATCCAATTATTATTTTTTAAATTAATTTTAATACCGTTTGCACTTTTCAATTAATTTTGATAAATAATTTAAATAACAATGACCAAAATTATTTTGCTTGGAAAAATGTAAAAATTAATTCCTGAAATATATAAAATATGGTGTGGAAAATAATTAAATAATTTATAATTAATTTTTAGCATCAACGTTCATAAATCAAAGCCAGTTTTTATTTTAAGATAAAAATAAATAAAATGATATTATCAGATCTGAAATATAAATAATATTTCAATAAGAGCTGATTAATGTTTTTGTAGAATGGCATTCAGAAAAGAACAAAATGAAATGTTTTTTCAGTGTGTTACAGATAAGGTTAAATGCAATTCAGGTGTACTTCCTGAAGAGGAGTGTTTCTAGAATTCAAGAATTTTATATTTATTTATTATAATTATTTTTAGTTTAATTTAGAATAACATCAAGGTAATGTTAAATCGGATAAAGAAATATAAACAGAAATATATGTATTTAATTCGTAACACGTTTCTCCATTTTCAGAGATCTTTTTTCAATATTTCGAATCTCAGCATTTTACATTTATAAAATTTCTAAGGTTCATTTGTTCAATTTTTATATTTTAATTTTTTCCATTTATATTTATAAATTAAATTACAGAAATATTGTATTCAAAAGGTAAAAATATATATACAATCATGGTTAAAATTCCGTTGTGATATCCCCAGGGTCATTTTTGTTTATCTATTAGGTTGTAAAGAAATAAATGGCGGTTTTTAAAATCTAACTTTAAAGGAACACATGACAGCTTAAACAAAGTTTTATTTATCAAAAAGCTGCTTTATCAATTATTTCTTCTTAAATACCAGTTTTAAAGTAATTTAAGATTTTTGATGCTGTTACATTATCCCAACTTTGATAAATCAATAATATACAATTTCTCGGCAGCTGGTTTATACCTTTGATTCATCAGCAGCTTCAATCAGCTTTAAGAGTATACTTTTATATATTTATCATTGATTATCTCGGACACATTTCACTCATGTACATCAAAGAGTTATAATTTTTTTTAATTAACGTCACAAAATCTTCAACGTGACCCCTTTCGTTAGTCAATGGACTTCTGCAAACCAAACAATAGAAAAAACTAAAAATGACCTGTTGCAAGTAATTTTACAGTAAAATGGATTTATGCATTATTATTAGAAATGTTACTCAAACATTTCTCAAGACTAAAGGCTGATACTATCGCCGCTTATGTAATTAATTCAAATATTATTTACCATATCAACCGTTTTGTCTTTGAAATTTATCATCTTCGTAAATTGAATGTCGTTTAAAACAAAAATTAATGATGACAATATAAAAATATTATCAAAATAGAAATATTATTGATTAGGACAAAAAATATAACTATCATAAACGAAATAATTAACTTTACTATAGTCTGCCATTGTACATTTTTCATTCAATGTTTCATGGTAACTTTTTTCATATGGTATTTAATGCTTTAAATTCAAACTTTTTCAAGTGTAATCGAAGTATCGATCCATTAGTCTGCATTTGTGAGTACGTAACCTGCCCTCAGGAGTTATAGAAAACAACAAGTCGAATTTTGTAATGTTATTACGAGCTATAAAATAATAAAATGAAACTCGTTTTGGTTTTATTTAAAATAAATAAAATTTGATATTGAAAAATTTTATTTATTAATTTTAATTATTGATTTTTTAATTAATCGTTTTTTAAATTTACGTTCAATCAATTTTGACTGTGAAAGGAATATACATATGCTTATGTTAACAGACTTTCAATTTGAATTGCAAGTGAATAGAATTATGTAACAGTATTTTTTAATTATAAAATACCACGACAGTTCTACAAAGTCGATTTTTTCCATGACATACTCGTACACCCAAATCTCAACATCAGTTATGATGATTTTTATGAAGGTTGGGTCACTTGATAGGTTATAAACAATATAATCAATATGTTATAAACAGACTTAGCAGATTCCAATTATTGAGCTAACTCTCTAACACCCTATTTTGGACCACTAACATCTTGATTTGTCAACTACAGCTTCTCTTTCATTTTTAAATGCCTTTTTAAATACCATTCATATGCTTGTATTTGTGATATACACTATAATTATAGGTCTTCTGTAACATTTACATAAAATAGTCATAGGAAAAAGTTTAAGCAATATTATTATTATTTTTTATTATTATCTTTACCTTTATCTTTATTTAAAACAATGGATTATATAATATTCTAACATGATGAATATTGGAAATTCTTTTTAGAATGTCTAATTTTGATGTGAATAATAATTTTCTTATTTTTATATATTTAAAAATAAAGTAAGAATAATTAAATAAATCTGAACTATTATTTATAAAATTAGTGAACTGAAGATGGCGGTGTTTATAAAATCTTTACAAATATTTATTTTTCACAAATCAAAACTCAAATAATTAATATTTTTTGAGAGCCTTGTAGAAATAATTATTGCAATTATTATACTTAGATTATTATATATAAATATTTATATATTTATTATTATTTTAGATTTCAGATTTAAAGCGAGATTTGAGAGGCATGGAAATTTTCGGGGAATTAAATACCTTTATTACTCAAGGTGTTGAAATCAGATTTTTGTTTAATGAAATGATGAATATTTTAGTATAATAAACCAGAGTATTATTTTATTTTCAACTTATCTTTTTTCTTACTTAATCAAAATTGTGTTTCTATAACTCTCTGGAACATTAAAAGTAAAATGGTAGAAGAAACGTTTTTTTTCTATTTAATTTAATTTTTTACTTTAATATTCTCAAAATTATTTGTTTTAATAAAAAATAATTTGAACCAATGATTCCCTCTAAAAATCAAATATTAGCTAAACAAATTATCTTAAAAGTCCATTTTAAAAGGTGTGAGCAAAGAGGAAAGTTAAATAATAAAAATTGGTTGTATTTATGATTATATGATTTTATGTTCTCGCCTTTCTTCGAATGCACGGTGGCCTCAATTTGCCCGTGATCTTAAACAGTGGATTGTTGCTCTATGAGAAGACAATAGAGCTGTTTCGACGCTGGTCATTAAATTGAAAGCAAGGAATATTGCAGCAGAAAAGCAAATCGGAGATTTCAAAGGTGATGTACACTGGGTCTCAAAATTTATGAAGGAATAAATTATCTGTTCGAGGCAGGACAACAGTTAGCCAGAGTTTACCAGATAATTGAGAAAAGAAAGCCAAAGGTTTTCAAGAATTTATTTCAAAAGAAATAAATCTGCTGGAAGTTTCTCCAGAATCAATAACTAACATTGATGAGCTACCATTACCTTTGGATATGAGGTCACGAAATCTGTTTTCAAGTCTGATGTACAAACGGTGAGAGGAATGACTACTAATAATGAAATCCAAATGTTACCTGGAGGTTTTCCTCACATTAATTCCTTATTAATATCAATATTCCATGGTAGCACAAAACTAAAGTGAAGTCAAAGCAGCATAAATTGTAGCTGTAGATATAGCGGTTAATCACCAACATACGAGTTGAAATGGGATAATTTAATGAAAAATGATGCACGTTCTTATACCCCACCTGAAAGACAAAGAAAAAATACCTATACTGATATTTGTAAATAGATAATTGATGCTTGAAATGGAATAAAAGCAAAGTTTATTACAAATGGATATGTAAAGGCCGGATTAGTTAGTCAAAAAGTCAACCTTAGCTCCGAAAACTGTTTTTTGTTCCGAAATCAACGTTTTTGAAGTTACTGACAATATTTGAAATATAAATTTGATTATCATATTGTTCAAACTTTTTTTTGGTTGAGATGTGTTCGTCATTCTTCATAGTTATTAAGTAACAATTTCCCGTGCTTGAATGTGTTTTTAAAAACTGGTATAACCCGCACACTCTGTTTTGGGTATGCAAAATTTGCACATAACCCGTGGGTTACTAGCACGAAAATACGGTAGTTATGACTTTTAATGGTTCATACATTAGCTTAAGTTAATTTTTTAAGGCAATGAAAGGTTACATTGATTTTATCAAAAGAATTTAATATTGAATTTTCTTCAATTAGAAAATTTTCAACTATTTCCATTAGTTTATCTCTGTTAATATATTTAATCAAATAATATTTATTCTATATAAAACATGCTTATTTATTTATTTGTACAAATTTTACGTAAAATTATATAAAACATCCATGTTAAGGTTGAAATAAGTCTAAATTAATTCGAATTAAATATTTTAAGAAAATATGAATTATAATATTTATAAATTATTTTAAGATAATTCCATTGGAGAACAATTTATATAAATAAAATTTAATTTATTAAAATTAGAAAATAATTAAATTAAAGAGATATAAATAAAAGTGCAGTATAATTAGTAAATATCTTCAGTAACGTGCTGCTATCAAAATAGCTAATTTGACTTCCTTTTGATATGTAGGGACAATTATTGTTTATTTATGAAAATGGAAGAAAATTAATCTTTTTCTGTAATCTATTTTTTAGCTAAAAATCCTGATTAAATGATTATTTTCATTTTTCAATAAGACATAATTAGAAATACATATTTTCAGAAAATCGAGGCAAACTAATTCAGCATCCATTGTCTTCATTTTTAATTTATTGATTATTTTTGGTTCTGACATCTTTAATTTTTAAAATTAAAATATTATTTAAGGGTTCCATTTATGGATATAACACAATTTAAATAATTAAAAAAGTGGATGGTTCCAGTTTTACTCAGAACCTTTAAAAATTTGATAAAAAATATCTTTCGAGAAAATAGAGTGCAATCAGCTTATAGCAACGTTGGAGGGGCTAGCAAATTTGTTTATTATGTCCAGACTTAATGCTAAGTAGAGTCAGGAGTAAAGTTTCAATTCGATATAAGCTCTGACTGTAAAATGGACAATAAAGTATATAATGTAAAGCAAGTTCGTAGGTTGAACAGTTATTTTTGCGTTCTTTAGTAATGGCATACAATTATATAAAGAGTGAAGATTCTTACGTATGTTCTTTGTATGTAGCGTATTTTCTCAACTGAATATGTGGATATTTAAACAGATTTTAGAATTTTTAAATTTGTATAACTTGCCTCAATATTTAAAATGCTGCTTCATGAAACTTCAAATTTTTAATAATAATAATTAATATAATTTATTTTATTTTTATTTTTATTTAATATACAATCACATTTTAGGTAAGTCTAGCTGAATGTCGATATTAATCAAAGTTTAATTAGTTTCAGTATTTCTAAACTTCAGTATGAAAACGCGAGCAGATCTTACGATAAAGCAAAAGAAGGTTTCATATCTGCTTGTCAAAGAATTCCGAAATAATATTTCAATAAAATAGCGAAGCAATTTAAAATTTCTCCACTGTAAGAAAAAGTTTTTAAAACCACAAAAGTAATCCTTCAAAAATATCCTGTGTACATTATAACAGAAAAGAATAAGAACAAACAAAGAAAAAGTTGTGGATATATCAATGGTTTTCTTTTAGACTCAGTATAATTGATTAGATTTTACGTCAGAAAACAGCATTTTATGCAAAAAAAAGAATTCCATAATTTTATGGCTACCTTTGGTTGGCTTGGTCTATGGAAAAAACGTTATAATATAGTCTACAAAAAATTTGCTTGAGAAAAGACTAGTTGTGATACTTTAAATGCATCTATTAAACTCTTTAATGCCTTATCTACATGGAAAGTATAAACCAAATGACATATAATGCGGACGAAACAGGTTTATATTGGAGGGCTTTGTCGAATAGTTTACCTGTCTTCAAAGAAACCCAATTGGGTGGATCCAAAATATCTAAAGATCGAATAACAGTTTTAGTAAATATGAAGGATGATAAGCGACCAGTTTTGGTCATTGATAAATATAAGAAGCCACATTGTTTTCGAAACGTCTGCCTGTTGATTATTTTAGTTATAGTAACTCATGTATATCATCGTTTATCTTTGAAAGTTGGGTTAGAAAATGGGATAAGGAACTCAACTTTAAAAATAGAAAAATTGCGCTTATTCTTGTTCTGAATTTAGAAAATATTAAAATCATTTATCAATAATTATCAACATCTTTCTTCCAATGTTACTTCTTTGCTTCAACTTTATTATCAAGGTGTTATTCGTACACTGAAACATAATTATAGGCGTAGCATGGTTCTTAAGTTACTGACAATTATTGAATCAACAGAAACAAATATTCATGTAAGATAATAATTTAGCTCGAAATATAGATTTACCAAGCGCTATTTTGATTCTTCAAAAATCTTGGAAAACGGTTAGTAGTAAAACAATATCAGTTGTTTCAAGAAAGACAATTTTCTTTGATTTGTTGGGAGTAGAAAATCAATTAATTTTGATTTTAATTCTAACTCTGATATTGATATTAATTTTAATGATTTTTTTGATTTTGATAGAATTAGAATATGTTGAACAAATTTTAATGATAAGGTTTTAATTGAAAATATTATTCAAAAACGTACTGTTTAATTTAATTACTTCTAATTTTTCCTTTTAATATTTTAATATTTTATATTAAAAATCACTGTTAGACATTTTAGGTATATTTATATAATACTCCATTTCTTCTGTAATTTTTAATCATCTTCAGATTTTCCTTCCAACATTGACTTTAAATGTTTGTTAATTCAGTATTTTTTCGAAATATTAAATATAATATCTTTATAATTTAAATTTTTTTAAAAGAAGAATTCCAAAACATTAATAACTTCAGTAATTTAGTGACTATAAAACGGTCGTATGTATAAGACGGGTTTTAATTTTGTAAAACCTATTGTTTTCGTTATCAAATCCTTATACATAAGACGGTCCCCATATATAAGGCGACATTAAAAATTTTTGTTTTATTTTTAATTATTAATCAATATTTTATTAACAATTCTAAAAAGGCCACAAACATGGCAATCATATTCTGCGGAAGCAAAATTGAAAGTTGCCTCATATGCTGAACAAAATAACAATGGTCTAGCTGGGCGTGAATTTGAAGTGAATGAAGTTAATGTGCGACGATGAAGAATAGAAAAAGAGGTGCTTAATCACTTCCAAAAGGTAAACGCGCTCGAAGAAGACGAAATGCATTTTGGCCCGATCTGGAACATGATTTGAAACTTTTGGTTATTAGAAATGCGCTCAATTAAAACACAAGTATCCACAGTAGGTATTCGATTTCATGAAAGAAAATTGCAAAAAGAGAAATTGATGATTTTAAAGGTACAGACAATTGGTGCTTTAAATTCATGTCACGTAATGGATTAAGTATACAATCGGTTACAAGTAAGGGCCAAAAATTGACAATGAATGGGGAAGAACAAGTGGCATTATTTCGCTTACATACCAAAAATAATATAACTAATGTTAAATTAGAAAAGATCGGAAATATGGATGAAATTCCAATGACGTTTGACATTCCTGCTACACAAAGTGTTGATGAAACTGGAGTTCATGACATCGAAATGCGAACTACAGGATCTGAAAAATGTTCTTTTACAGTAGTTTGAACAATTATCTGAGGATGAAGATTTTTGTGGTTTTTAAAAAAATTTCTTATTTAATTAATGACATTTTTATTTTATCCAGCACGTATAAGACAGTTTAAAAAATTTGTAAATCTTATGGTTTAAAACTTGTATTAGAAGCGTCCTATATTCACTAAAATACTGCAAATCCATTCTAATTTGTTCCGTTTTATACTAAATTATTATGAAAACTA
Source organism: Bipalium vagum (assembly GCA_037834085.1). Classification (NCBI taxonomy): domain Eukaryota; kingdom Metazoa; phylum Platyhelminthes; order Tricladida; family Geoplanidae; genus Bipalium; species Bipalium vagum. The sequence continues at coordinate 290 of JBBMKC010255372.1, read as the reverse complement.
CTTAAAGCTTAACTCTTTTTTCCTGATTCTTTCACTTATGTAGATAACCTACCCAAATAATTTAATTAAAATAATCACAATAAAACTTTATTTGATCAAACAGCAGTGCATAATCAAAACAAATGTCCAAAATTGAATACTTGGAAAATTATATATTAAATTATTTTTTTCCAAATCATATTAAGCACCTTCAACAATAATGTAGGTTGCGTTAAAAGTTCTGAAAGCAGCACATATAAAACAATGTAAGGTCAAATATTTCTATGCTATTTTAATATACCATATTTTAG
>JBBMKC010255361.1:0-10127 GCA_037834085.1 Bipalium vagum | reverse complement strand
TAAACATATTTCTAAATTAACATAGTTCAAATCATAAAACTTTTAATATAATTCGTAATCTACAATTATTTTGATATTTACAGGGTGCCCCAAAACATATGGACAGCATTGTATTATATCTGAATCTTTACTTTCTACAATAAATGATGTTGAAAATTTTTGAGATAAAAGATTGGATATTTTTTGTATATATGCCTCCATTTTTTAAAAATAAAAATACAATATTTCAACCAAAATCTGGATCAAATTTAACTTTTATATTTTCACAAAAAATCATTGATGATTCTTTGGTTTTTTAACTTTTTTAAAATTAAATGATCAACATTCTAATTGTTAGTTTTAATTTATCAAAATAAAAGATGGATTTTTGTGGGTACTTTAACAGGCACCAGTAGTTTAGTCTGAGGTCTTAGCTGAAGTTAGCTCAAGAAATTTTAATTAATAAATTTTTTTAATTTTAATAAACACTGATTGATTCTCAGTAATTCTTTATTATTTTTTTGTTTTCTTTTTGTGGTTTGATTTGGATATTATTCATTTTATAAGATTAGAGGGCAGAGATTTCTGATATTATACTAAAACACAAGAGACAAATGAAAGTCAACAATTTCTCGTATTCATAATTGAATCGATAATTAGCTTGTTTTTTTTTAATATTTTTCTTTTCCAACTGTATGTTGGGCAATATGGTGTTTTATCAATTTATTTTTATTATATTTAAGAAGAAATGTCGATAGATTTGTGTAACATGTTTAGACACTTGTTCTTTAAACTGTTGCTAGTTGATTCAATATGCAAGGGATGAAATTGCGTTTCAGTAAAGTGATTATTACGAAGTTGATTTCACTTTTTTATGGAAAATGAAATACTGATTTTAATGTTTTACCTACTTTTATTGTTTTAACTCCTTATAATAAAACCTCACTATAGTGAAAGACAATAATTTTAATGTTATAAATCGATTAGATCTAGTTTTACTTTTTTTCGGCTGGTCACCAAGATGAAATACAATATCGTCATATTTTATGTAATATAATAGATATTGGGTTGTTCGGAAAGTCACTTCGCTTTTTTGTACCTATCTTTATATCTTAATTGAAAGCACTTAAGTCATTTTAAAGTTTGGAATATCCAACAAAAGACCATCAAATATACGTAATCAATGAAATCATAAGAAACAAATGGAAGAATTTAATAACTTAATTGAAAATGGCGACCTAATAAGATATTCCAGATGGTAAGTATAAAATAATGTTTTGACTATCAAAATCAAAAATAATTTTTCAAATCCAAATATCACGAATCTTCAAAGATTTCCGATGAAGATCGCCGAGATCGAATCAGTATTCTTCATTTATTTTTCATTAATTGATATATATTTTATATTTATTTATTATAATTTTATTTTATCATTTTTTTAGAACGAAGTATAAGCATTTGAAATTAATTTTTTGGTAATTTTTATTTATATTTTAATTCATTAATTCATTTTAGTTAATTATCGATTCAATTTTATTGTTTATAATTATTGATTCCTTTTTATGGGGTTTCACTTTTGAATTAATTGTTTGACATTGGTTATGAGTCTTAAATTTATCCAGTTAATCAGGATAACAGGGATTGATAATTTTTGGAAGATTTGATATTTTGTGCAAACATTGTTTTATTGTCAAGGAAGTTTTATTGTTGAACTGATTATTTTTCTTACATCGTTAACACCAACCAGTAGTGAAGAGAGAAGATAACGACTTAAAGCTTGTGTACTTTTATTAGTTTAATAATAATTTGAAAATACTAATAAAATTATAATAGGAGTATGAATTTATCATGACACTTTCATCACAACAATAAACTAAGATATACAGAATGCTTAGATTATTTTTGTTTAACTAATATAATATAATATATTATATATGAAATATCTTAATTTCTATTGGTCAATTATAGAACAAATTCAATGTGAACCAATTTATAATATTTCAATATTTACGTGTCATTTTTAAACATGGAAGATTTTGCTAAATGGATTCTTAACAATGCACAAACATTCCAAGACGGTGGCTTAATTGGATCAATTTTAGCAAATTTTAAATTTACAAAAGTATATGATACTATTTTATATATAATAAAACCCAGACTGACAGGAGGATATTTTGCAGCCTTATTTTTTGGAATTCTATGGATCATATTTCTATACTTGACAATGGCTTATTTATTTTATTATCGTATTACTACGAATCATTCTAAATGCGGTCGAAATCATAATATTAAACAAATTAGAAAAAATAAAAAGTGTCATAAACAGTACATTGTTCAGATCATTCAGTTTCTGCTTATTATACCCATATTTTTGTTCGTTGTTTTATGTTTGCATAGTATTAATCAAATACACCAATCTATTTCTATATCTACCCTGGAAGTTGATATCAACCCTAACGACCAGATCAACTCTGTTCTGTTCGCTTTTAACAAATCCTTGCGTCATCTGCAACAATATTTGACTTCGTTTGTTGATAATGCCAAGAACAATACGAATCGCTTAATAATTGAAATTATTCAGTCAATTATGGATATGCAAGCTGAAGCAATTAAGGGTTTTAGGACCCAATTGATGAAGGATTTGGGTGAAGACGATATAATAAAATACAGCCATGATTTGAAAAATAATATTGTAGAATTTTTTGATGCATTAAATTTTCTCTCGAACAACCAGACTTCATATAACAACGTCATTCAACCAGAAAGTTCCAAAGTGAACATTGTGGAAATTGGACTGCTTAGTTTTTTTTCGACGATTCGAAACAGCTTCAAATTGCTACCATTTTGTGACAATACCTGTAAGGACTTACAAAATTATTTTAACCAACAATTTGCCAAGGACGAAGAATTCTTTACCAATAACCCTGTTACATCTCTTTTTACAATTATCAAGCAACGAGATCAATTGAAAGATCTACTGATCGCCAAAGTCGAACAGGGTCGAAATGAAATTAACAACATAATAGGAAAAGCAATGGAAAGGATCCAGAGTTTTCTCAATATTGATGTTTCAATAAGAAATATTGCAAATAAGCTATGGACTGAAATGAACAGTTATTTTACCAAGGGGATAAAACTTTTTGATGAGATATTTATTAATATTAATAGAAATAATGTTACAGTTACACTTCAACATTGTTCGAGGCTAATTATTTTTTGCCTCATTGTTCCCGTTTTATGTGGTATTATTATATTTTTCATTTCTCTCATTATTGCTTTAAATTCACATTTTTGTCAATCAAATTTCATTGAGAGATGTTCCATTTATGGAATTTACATTAGCCTTATTCTACTACCTATCATCATACTGATATCAACTTTGATGTTCTTATATGCTGGTAAGATCGAGACAGAGGTCTGTCGATATTTACGAACATCCCAACCAATTGTTACTATCGAGAACAGAACAGGATTTGTTTTAGATCATAATATTTACAACTTTTTTCAGAAGTCAATGACATCATTTCACATTTCTAGTCTTCAATCAGATTTTCCGGTACCCAAACCAAAAAATTTATTGTATGGCCTGATCTATAAATGTAGAAATGATGAATCTATTTTCACATCTGTCAATGCAATTGATGGTTTTGATCTTTCAACTTTAATTAAGCCAGAATTGATCATTTCTAAATTTTTAGGTGTACAATCACAATTGCTCACCAATGGTTTGAATGAAATCGATCCTTTGAAAATGTTACCAAATGACTTAAGAGATTTAATGAAACAAATTACCAGGCTGGCAACTTTTCAGCAGACACACTTAACCCAAAATATCAGCCAAATTTCTAAAAGCCCCTTTTATATTATGACACCAAACGGAAAAGAACCGATAGACCTTATCATATTATCTAACAAAATAACTCAATACTTTTCGATATATACCAAACAGGTTGGTAATTTACCAATCAAAGGTACATTCGAGAGTAATTTTGATAAGATAATGAAATTGCTAGAACGATATAATTCTATTAAGAATATACTTGAGAAAGTACATGACAAAATAAAGTCTACTTCGTCAATGAAGACAGTTTTGGAAAATGTTACTGAAAATTTTGATAGGATGATATCACTTTTAAGTAACAAAACTGCTTTACTAGCACTTGGAGAGAGCTGCTTTAATGGAACTGTTTTGAAATTTACTCTAAAAAGAGCTTCGGAACTAACCTCTGTGTATGGTCTCAAGATATTGTCACTAATCGGTAATTGTAAGCCCATCTATACAGCTTATCAATTGGTAGTTGACACTGTATGTGATAAAATGACATCAAAACTGAATGTATACTGGCTGTACTTAGGCAGTCTAGCGCTGTTTTTGATGTTTTTTATATATATTTCAGTATTTTCAATATTTAAAGAACTTAGCCGCTGTCGCCAAAAGCCGCTTGATCCAAAGGTACAAGAGGAAATGAATGAACTTATCAACATGCCCATCACTTAATTTGAAAACTTGTATTTTATTAAATCATGAAAATACATTAGCTAATTATTAAATTTGTAAAATGAAAAATAAATTAATTTATTAATTTATTAATATAACCTATTACTGCCGGCATTCACAACAACTAACAGTCATATTATCCAGGCAACATTTGTCTAGATTATTTAATGTTTTTTGTAACTAAAAATAAATTTTCTTGATCATTTATTTTATTAATGTTTAATAAGAATTTTATTTCTTAAGTTTATATTGATTTTTGCTCTGTAGAATGTCAGTTTTAAAAATATATATTATCAATAAATCTGAAAATAATATTGATTTTGTAATTGAACTTAAATTCAATTGATTAAATATGTATAGAAAACGATGACCATTTTATAAGAAATAAAATTGAAAGTATTAAATATAATTAATAGTTATCTTTATTACGAATATTTTAATATTTATATTTTTAATTTTTAATTTTTATTTTTAATTTATTTTTAATTTTTATTTTTAATTTTTAATATTTATATTTTTAATATTAATATTATTTTAATATTTTATTTATTTATTAAATTTTAGTGAATGGTGTTCAAAAAATATTATAATAAAAAATAATTTAATTAAATTTTAATATTTTAAGTCATAATAATATTTCATTGGTTAATTTTAAGACATTTTCATTAAAAAACAATGTATGATTCATTAAAAATTTAATCATTTATTTTTTAACCTGTTTTTATACTTTGGATTTGTTTACCTCTAATATAGTTTTAACTGCCTGGAAAAATATTAGAAAATATCGATTTGACAAAATTAAAGTTATAATTTAATTATTTTATTTTATTTTTTTTATCAAATTATATTTTAATAATATAAATAATTAAGTTAATAATTTGTTTATTATTTATTTAAATAAATTTGTAAACAGGGTTTTAATAGCAAGATAATAAGTACAATTATCAACAGGAAGTAATTATTTTGATAAAAAAATAATCTGTAATTGCTTAATTTTTAATGTTATTTTGGAAATTTTAGTCTGCTAAGAAATGTGTGATTTGATTGTTTATCAAAACAAAATATGGTCATGTTTGCGGTCAATCATTTTAAAGTATATTTGTTAATATTTTAATTTTAATAAAGCATGTAGTATCTTACTCCAAATCTAAAAGTTGAGTTCGCAAAGCAATAAACAAATTCGAAAGTCTAAAACTTTTATTAAATCGATAAACAACAAAACATGGATTATCAAATCAAAAGTTTCTCAAAATATGCCACAAAGTATCAACATCTGCGAATTAATGACAAGATCTCCACTGTTCACAAAAATCTGCACTCATATATCAAAATATTCCAGACAAGTCAGGACTGTACGATGTATGTGGCAGAACATCCCAACCAAATTTTACTGATGTCTGAAGAGTGATCAAATGTGAGTGGGTACGCAGATAGTCATGATAAATACAATATCTCTACGATTTATCAACTCTGGAATTTGTTTTATTTTGGTTTAATGTATTGGAATCAATTATCCAGTTAGATGATAAGGGTTCGAAATGTACCCTTTCCTTGTGATCACACCATACTGATAACAAAGTTTTTTTTTAGAGTAAATCAGGTTTTAATATTGTTTGAGCTGACTCGGTGTGTTTTGTCCTTGAATTATATATTGACCGTTTTTGTAAACAATCCATTTTTCAAAGCTGGTTATCAGATTTTAAAAATGGATTGTTTTGATTAAGCTTAAGGAGAATAACTTAAGTCAAATGAATTTCCTTCAGTTAATGTGTAACCTAAATATAGAAATATATTTTGAAATATTTAAAGCTTTTCATGTGATCACCAATAGTGTTTTGGATTAATTCAGCTTCCAAATATCACTCAGTTTCAAAAATGGACTTTATTTGTTTCTATTAATTTTCGTTAAAGCGCAGCTCACCTTGAAAGGAAATATTTTGGATACTACATTTTCTTCACAAAATCTGGGAAGTATTTTCTGTTATTATATTTTACCCATAAATTTCACATACGTTTCAAAATGTTTCTAAGCATTTGACCTTTTCGAAGTAATAATATAAAATGTAACTAGAATTACGGTTTACTATTTTTCAAAAGTGAACTATACAGAATTTGTGTAACAAAATAGATTAAAATTCGTTGCACGATATTAACATTTTAAAAATAAGTCTACAATAAAAAATAACATTTGATCTTTTTTGTATTCATAAATGCGAAGAAAATTCAATAGTATCTTCTATAACAGTGGCCTTCAACTTTTTTTTAGCCTAACGCCCACTTTTGCTACATTCCCATCTATAAAAAAATCTATCGCCCAACCAAACTTTAAAAAACTTATTAAAATCCAAATAATGTTTATTGACAAAAGAGAATGCAATATCTACAAATAGTATAGTAGTTGAAAGAGTTTATGAGACCCCTGTGCTTGATGTTTCGGTGCCAAGGACTTCTTCCTAACGCCCACCCAATATTTCAAAATGCCCACTAGTGGGCGATATCACCAAGGTTGAAGGCCACTGTTATATAAGAACAAAACGAAGACATTTCGACAAGCTCACTAAGTTTTACTTGCACAAATGATTCGAACTCTCAAAGAAATTTATTTGTTTTTCTGTTATTAAATGTTGTTCTTTTTAGATTTTTTGTTAACATATCAAAGATTTTAAAGATAAGATTATAAAATTAAATTTTGCAAAAATATAAAATAAATATATTGAATTTAAATACATTTATAAATGACGTTAAAAAAATATTGAAATAATTAATATCACAGAAATATTATTATTTTCTAAATATTTTTATTAAAAAAGAATAGGAGTAAATTTTAAATTAGGACAAAATAGTCTAATTGGAATAAGGGATCAGACTAATTTTTGACTTAAAATGTTGAAATACAACTAATACTCAGTTGAATAATTAAACCTATTATCAGTTTTATACAAAAAACATATAACAACCCTTATTGATATTATTATATCATAATAACTGAAATATAAACTTCAAAATCTTGAATATGGGACCTCTAATTTAAAAGAATTAATAATTTAGAATACTTTTATAAAGAATTCCAGATAACCTTTAACATTGATTTTTAATTTATTTAAAAAAACTAATTTTAAATGCAAAAAATATTTAACAAAATGGAAAACTCACTTATTATGCAATTAAACAATTTCAATGAAACCTGAAACAAAAATCTAGGAAAAATCAATTTTTCTCGAGTGTCTTATTTCAAAATATATTCACATTATATAACTTTAAAAAAATCGATTTTAATAAAATTAAATAGAATAGATTTTAATTTTAAAAATATAATCAAATTAAAAAAATTAAAACCAAAAGAAACAAATCAATAAATGAAGACAACATTTATTAAAGAATCATTTATAAATCATCAATATCAATCTCATCATCTTCTCCTTGAATCAAACTGAATTTTTGACGGTTCATGTTGGTGCTCGTCATTGGCATCTCATTGTTCGACGTCAGATCGGCTACTTCGACCTCTTCATCACCGGACTCGTATTCGGCGTTGCGCAACCAATCGATCATAGGCGTGCACGCTTCGAGAATTTCTTTACTCAGTTCTTTAGGTACATATTTCTTGGATGGCTGTATGGAAAATGGTTTTATTTCCCCTACAAAAGTAGAAATCTTACTCCTTTCTCGTACCAATCCAAAATCACTTCTTCCTCAATGATATCATTGTCGTAAAACGCCTGGAGAAGATAACAGGACTTCGACGCCAAGTTGAACTTCTCGACTAATTTCATAATACCAGCAATGATATAATTCTGAAACCGATCTTTGTTCGGACTGTTTTCACGGGTAAATAAGTGAAAAAGGGCTTTGTACTTTTCAATGTCACTGAGAATCGTTCTTGGACTGACGAAAATTATTTCCATCACTGCCATGATACAACCTTCTTTTAATTTTAATTGCTTAACCATGTTTCTGACTTCATATCGTTCTGATAATAATTTTCCTTGCTTAAATTTCAGTGTCAGAATTTGGAAAAATTGATCAATATTTTCCTGCTGGCTTCTGGCATGACTTGGAACTTTGTACGATTCGTCAACGCTCAATTCTTTCAGTTTACTTTCAGCTTCTTCAACTGAAACTCCAGCTTCATTATTATTTTCGAAATTATTAGTAGTTAATTCATTATTTTCATTGTCTTCCACTTCTTCATTATCCTCAACGGTCTTGGTGTTGACAGCCGCTCCCTCTGATTCTGTTTCTGGTGGATTTTTTAATATGTATTGCGTGATCTTGTGCTTCACATCCAAAATATCAGTGTTACCACAAGCTTTGCATTTACCTAATACATTTCCTGATTTCTTTTTTATTGTGAGAAAAGTTTCAGGATTTCCACATTTCGAACACAATACAAATCTTTTAATAAAAGTATAAAGAACTTCTTGAAGCTTAGAAGCGTCATGGTTACCATTTACTATATAGCGTTCAGTACTCTCCACCATAATTGTTTGTGTTCCAAGTTCCATCCCAAAATATTTAATAGGATAAGACGGTTTCCTATAAATTGCTTTAGCAATTTCAGTAATGTTTGTTATTACGGTCTTGATACCATTGCCTTTACCCTCAATTTTTGTCAAGAGCTTGGGCATTTTATAACGGTAATATGTGTCTTCAATTTCAGGATTGACATTCAGAGACATTTCGAGATAAATTTAAAAGGTATTAAATTAAATTTCATTTAAACAAAGTTGTAATTATTGAGTTATTTTTAATTGTATCTAAATAAGCTTAAGAACTAAATAAATTTTGAAAATAATACAAATTGTAATATTTGGTTAGCAGTTAGTTAAAAAATAAAAATTTATTAATACCATTAAAATAAGGGAAAAAGACAATTTTATCGTTATCATGAAAGAGGAATTTAAAATTTGAAGATATTTAAAAACCTAAATAATTTTCAATAAAATATATCTTTAAAAATAATAATTAATTTTGTAACCATTTCTGTTAAAATGCACAAAGAAATCGATATAAAGATTTTAATTTTATGAGTCAAATTTTACTGTCGTTTATAATTCCGGCTCAGTATAAGATTCAAGTTTTCAATATTAAATATCTCGAATTTAACCAGACTCAGATCCTGTTAGGCGCTGCAATTCACAACAATCAGTAAACCAATAATGAATATTTATATCACTGTGTAGAAAGATAACAACGATAACACTTTCAAATCGTCAAAATAGTCCCAAAATAACAATGATAGCAATCACCACATTGTCAAAAAGGAAAGAGGATAAAATGATAGTAATCATCAAATTGTCTAATTGCTCAGTCACAAAATCCGTCAATAATCGAATGTTAATAAAATACAACAATCAATTTTAATAAAAAAAACTAATTAACAATTAAACAATAATTAAATGTTAAATTAATAAAAAATAAAAAATATGCAAGAAAAATACCTTACGAGATAACTCCTGTTGAGATTCCGAATCATCAACTGAGTCCTTGTGGTCACTCAGAGATAGCTCTCTAATGGGAAATCATAAAAAAATCTCAAATAAAAGATCATAATGTTAAGATCCTGGAGTTTGATGGATAAAAAGGATGTTAAAGTTCGGAGCTTAAATATCTCTCAGGTCTCAACGGTTGAAGGTTGCTTTTGTACGTG
>JBBMKC010255350.1:0-10128 GCA_037834085.1 Bipalium vagum | reverse complement strand
TTAATAATCACTCAATGACAGAAAATGTCAATTTCAAAATTATTATTTACATTATTTAATTCCCGCACATTATTGCTGTCAATTTTGTATCGATTATGTTTCTAGTAATATAATATTATTAAATATATACAAAATTTATTCGATTATATTTTATAAATTTTTCATACTATGAATACTGAAACAGTTTTGCGGCGCATTATCAAATCGTTTGGCTAATGAAATCATAAAATTCACATTTAGCTGTTAAATTTATTTATTATTTATGCCTAATTGGTTTTACTTTTTAAAGTTAAAAATTACATATTTTCATTAGTGGGAAAATAATTATTTATTAATTGTTAACTTTTTAAAAAATTTCGTCACATTGATGATGACCAAGAAATTTGATGTAAATATTGGTATCAGTTTATTCATATTTCTTTATTATCAATTTCAGGTTATCGAGTCCCCTGCACCAGTGTGGGCCAAGTCCCCGTACAGAGCGAGTATTAATAATGATGCCAATGTCGGAACTGTTGTTCTCAGAGTTATGGCATTTTTGCCGAGCTGGGCTGATCCAGATAACAAAATCTGCAATTATCGAATTAAAGAATCTCCATATAGTTCATTATTCGCGATTGATGGATCTGGTAATAATTATTTATTTTCATAAACAAAGTTTTATTATTATTAAAAAATAATTAAGTCAGTTGATATTATAAAAATATACAATTACATCGCAAATGAAAAGTTACAGTTAATAATGAAGAAATTTTTAAATAGACTCAGAAAAATTTATCTTATTATTATATTAATAATAATAATTATTATTATTACTATTATTACGAAAACTGCAAATATTTATATTATTCTAAATGAAAATTTCCATCAGGGTTTTTGCCATCGCTCACAAGGGAACAAGTATCTTTCTGGAAAAATTTGCTTCTATGAGAGAGGAAGTACTCGGACATCTATAAATAGTAGACTTTGGTACCGTTTTTGTTACAGCTTCATAAATTTCTTCCGGTGTTTTCCTATTTTCATAATGGGTTTTTATCAAATTTCTTACACAGCTCTCATACGTCATTATCTAAAAGAAAATATTGCCTAAAATATAGTTTATAAAATAGTTTATTTTGCAAGATATTAAAAACCTTGGCATAAATTAAATCAATTAATATTTTAAATTTAAAAATAAAGTATTTAAACAATTTATTATTCTTTATTGGCCACACATTATTATTGTTAATAATAAAAATTTAATTTGGAAAAATTAACTCATAAATCAATATGCAAGAAAATCTAATGCAAAGGTTTAAGATATGAAATTATGGAAGTACACTTCAAAACTAAAATAAAAATATACAGACTTATATAAATATCTTGAAACAATATTTTTGAAAAGGAAATACGAAGTTGTAAAGTACATTAATCGAAATTTTGGGATATTTTGAAGCATTAGAACCATTTCCTCGCTATGTAGTTATTGATTAATTGCAATGTTCTTATGAAGCATCTTTAAGTCTTCGAATTATAAGTATAATCTAATTCTGGATCCTTAAACTTGGGTGATATGTAATCTGAATTTCTGGAGGGGCTGGTGGAGAAATTTATAAGAAGTCGCAATGAATAATGTTTTCTGGCCTTCTTATTATTACTTGTAAAATATTTTTGTATCTGTTATTTATACTTTGGTTTTTTCTGAAATTTCTAATTTATTGAATGATTTTATATAATTTTTAATAAAATAGTTACAGATATAGTGAATTTTATTGATGTTCCAAAAACATTATTCAGGTTTTATATCACATAAAGCAAAACTCCAATTTTAATTAATTTATAAAAATCCCAAAATGTTATTAGGTGTACAAATAGGTTTTAAAGCATTTTTATTAATCGTATTTCTTCAATATAATCTTGAATATTGATTATTTTGTTGTAAGAATTTTTTATTTGAAGCATTATATCTGTGTGTTTTATTAATCTATTAATAATCTATATTTAAACAATATTTTAGATATAGAAACTATGAATGACAAAGTCTTTATTGAGCACTGCATTCACTATAAACTTTAACAGGGAAAATTCACTACAGCTGCCTATGTATCGATATGTTCTGTACTTGGAGATGATGCTGTTTCCAAAAGTAATTGTGAATTTTGGTTTCGCAGATTTCGGGCAGGAAATTTCAATGTAGATGATCATAAATGTATCGGGGCTCTTTCTATAGATTGACATCGCTCCAGTAGACTATCATCTGTTTTGCTGAATGCAAAATTCATTGACTGATATAGGCTTCCGAACCTTTCAGGATATCCGAAAATGGGTAAATGATTTCAATAAGTCAGAGCCTGGAAGCTATTTTTATACTGAAATTCATTCTTTTCCTACTAAAGTGGCGTAAGGTGATAAGACAACGATAGTGATTATTTTGAAGTCTAACTGTATCATAGATTTTTTAAATAAATGTTGAAACTTTTCAAAAAATTCCTTTAAAACCTATTTGTACACCTAATATAATGAAAATATTGTACGATTGTCTTTAACAAAACTGAAAAAAATAAATTAAATTCTTTTTCGGAAATAAAAAGTTTTTAATGATTTTTTAATTAATGTTGTATATAATATTTTTAAAATATAATTAATTATTACAACTATAAAATTTATAAAAACAATTAATAAAAATTAGTCTCCATTACACAATCAATTTTGAATGAAAAATAATCCATATTATGTTGCATATATTCGATATAATATAAATATTTTTAAAAAAATAAATTAAATAAAATTTTAAAAAATTAATATTATTCAACGATATTTGATATCGAAAAACTGCCTAAAATTTCTCATTTTTGTTTCAACAGTTCCGAAATTATTATTTTATTAATATTAGACATAATTTCAATTTTTATTCCATCTAATTTATTTGGTGAGTAAATAATGAAAATTAAATTTTTTTTTTGACATTTAAATAATAAAAATAAATAAAAGAAACAACTGTTTGGAGAAGTTATGTAAATATACATATATATTTAATAAAAATCTCTGAAATTTTTGTCTTTTCTCTAAGAAATTGTACTGAAATCATTTGATAAAGTCACGAAACATTGTAGCTCAAATGACTTTTTGGAAAATAATGAAAAATATTCCACAAAACTTTGCTTCTATTTAAACAAGAAATGGGATTTTCTTTTATTTTGTTATTCTAACTGAATTTATCATTATTCAATTATTATTGTTCCAGAAAATATTATATATTATCGTTATATATTAGATAAATATAACCTCATTATTTCTTCAATAATTTCCCTGTACAAATGTCTTATGAAATTATACAATTCTCAAATAATTCTGCTCAAGCCTGTTTAAACAATTTTTTCACTGTGCAAATTGCTGACGTTAATCAAGTCTTTCATAATTTTTATTTAATTTTGATAAAATTGCTTATAGGGTAATTATATTATAATAAGAAAATAATATTTATAATGTGCCCCTTTTAAGAAGAATGAGCATTACCAAATCATCAAGGAGTCTTTTTAAGCTTAAATATTTTGTAACTGAAACACAATGAAACGATTTAATTCTTTAACCTTGAAATATATAAAATAATATTAATGAATACAATGTAGACAGTCAAACCACACCCAACAAAATTTTCCTGGTAAAAAATTAACAAAATTCTAATGAATCTATTGTTAGAAAGAAAAAAAACTGGAATTAAATAGTAAAATTTTACAAACCAAGTTCTGTTTCCGTACATGAAGAAATAATAAGAAATTCTTTTATCCATTTTTTAAGATTCTAAATGAAGCAACTTCATTCTTAAGAATTCGACTTAAATAAAACAAAAAAAAATTAACTTATTTTATAATGACTAAAAAATAAATCTTATTTCATTTATAAGTTATAAATTATAAATAATAAATTAAATAATAAATTATAATTTTTCATTTTTTGAAATTATTCTTTCTCATTTAAATAATAAAGACGTTCGGAAATTCTTGGGAAATAATTGTTAAATTAAATAAATTAAAACCTTATTTAAAATATTGTAAAATTAAGAAAAAATTTTTTATTTAAATAAACAAAATTCTTTCTCAAATAATCCAATAGTTTTTTTAATAATATTTAACTGGGATTTTATTATTTGTCAGTAGTGTAAAATAAAATAAATTAAATATTAAATTCATATAAGTAAAATGATCACATAAATCATCGTATTCTGTCAGAGGTGTTAATTTGTCCAAAGATGTGTATAATCAACAGTTGGAAGTCGTTCATTATTTTTAATTGTTTCATCACTGTCATTAAGGGATTATAAATGAAGACATTTTTTACTATAACCAATACAATTTTCAAATTAAAATGAAATTCATTTTTTATTTTTAACATTTTTCTTTGGTAAACCAAAAATACGGGAAAATTAATCATTTACGATATATAATAAATGCATAATAATAAAATAATAAATATATATAATTATTTAAAGCTTAAATTTTAGTTTATAAACAACTGGATTTCATTTGTTATATAATTTATTAATTCTTATTTAAACGTTTAACAGTATAGGCGGGATAAGTCGGAACACTATAATGTTTGTATCGTCTTATTACATTTACAATTACAATAGACATTATTTACAACACCAACCAGATAAAAGTGTAATGATGTTTTTGATAATGCTAAAAAGAAGTATGTTGAGTTTTATCACTCATTACAGCTTTGATTCGACATTCATTATACCTTCTACTACTTAAATGTATATGAACCCAGGATCATATCACGACATACAAGACCAAATTATAAATTTCAACGTGCTTGTTATAAAGTAGTCCATCTGTTAATTTTCTGATGAAACTCTTTATTTCCAAGATTCAGTACAATGCACGTTTCATCTGAAAATAAGGCCTTTCGCCAATCTTGTTACGTCAAATTTTTTGTTGTGTCCACTTCTTGTGCTGCAAAATGTGATTACGTAACAAAAATTGTTTATGAGGGACTCTGAATCATGAGCAATCTTTTTTAATTAATACGCCATTCATTTACCTTCTAGAAAGGATGGACAACTTAGGATTATTAGCCAAATAAGGAAATAATAAAAACTAATTTAATTATAGTGTCTACTGTATCTTAGGTTTATGCAAAAATAATGTCCGTTTGAAGCTAATTGGTTAATCATGATTTCCGATTAAATTTTATATTAATGTTTCATTTATCTAAATTTAAATGCATTTTCCATTAAAAGCCTTTTATTTATTATTATGTTGTCCCATGAAAAATGTTTTTTTTGTTATTGAGACTTATAAAAATATCTTCTGTTGAATGAAGAGATGAAATAATTTATAACTTTTTACAAATTTGCTTAACCCTCAACATAGTATTGAGAAATTTTTAAATTAATCTATTTTTAGATTCAAATATGAAGGTAACATATAATGTAAGCAATTTTAGACAAACAAGAGAAAACCCATGTGGTGATTTGCATAGTTTCAATTATGTAAAATAAGAGTGCAACATCAACGCGGTTGCGGAGGAGTAACCGTGTTTCATGAAAATATCTTGAAAAAATCTGTTGAATTTAATTCGTTTCAATAAATTCGTCAAATAACCGCTAAAGTTAGTTCCGCAAAGTCCACCATGCAATGGCATCATCATTTTATTGGTAAAAAATAAAGGTCCTCGAATCGACCCTTATAAACTGTAGAAAAGTCAGAAGTCAATTTTAAAGAACCATTAAGATAATGGTTTTTTTAAAAGATTCGTTTCTATTGATGAAAATTGATCTTATTTATTAACCCAAGCAGAAAATATCAATGGTTACCTACAAATGAAGCCCTCGTTTTTTGGTCTAAAGAACAGCTATTTAGACAAAATTACATATTGTCCTTTTTTGAACTTCTGCTAGGTGATAATCATTTAAATGCGGACATTATTATTATTCAGCACAACTGAAGAGATAGCATAAAAATATGACAAGAAAATGTCTTTCTTTAATCAATTGGACAGTTTCATTACAAACGGATAAGCCAAAGCCTAAAACTTCATGAAAATCAATGACAATTATCAACAGTCTTGGTGAAATTGAATTATTGCCACATCCACTGTACTATTCAAATGTGGCCGCTTCTGCGTTTCAATTGTTTTGCTTAATGTCACATTTTCTCTGGGGACGGTACTTTGAAAATGAAGAAGCTCTTCATGAGGAATTGGTAGTGTTTTTTTCTGTCAAAAACAAAAGACGTCATTTCTTATGGAAAAATATAATAATTTAAATGCATTTTAGAAAAGCAGAAATCTGGATCATTCTGTTACTCGAATTCAAACTTGGATACAATGCTGTGGAAACATCAAAAAATGTAATCCAAACAAGGGTGATCAAATAACGTCAAACAAATGGTTTAATGGTTTTCCTTTAAAAAAAATTATCGAACAGATCCATGTGAAGTACTCGAAAAATGACTAACTCCTTTAATGAGACGCTTCTGGAAGTTCAGAATTTTAAGCATTGAAACAAATATACTTATTTATGATTGTTAAAGTGTCTGGAATTCAAAAGAATCATATTTTAATTAACTAATTTTTGTTTGAACTGAGTTATTGAACTTTTACACCAATCTCGAGGTTTTTCTTAAATATATCTGTATATCTGACAAATATGTTGTTGAAGAACAATACATTTTTCATTTTCGTTAATATTTTCTCGGAGAACAAACCAATATTAGAAAGCTCTGTTTTATAATTGGAGTATGACTTACATTGAGCCAACACTTGAAGAAAGAATCATAGTAAGCTGAAATATGCGCCTGGCGACCCCGGCTCACGTATAGGAAATACAAATTCGGCTTTTTAACAAAGTAATCATTATTGATAAAATCAGTTAAATAATTTTGCCATTTTGAGTTTGTATAAATAGCGGAAAACAACATCCTTTCTGAAGGATAATAGAAGGAAAATTTATTTTATCTTTTTCCATATTAAGTTTTATGAATTACTAATTAAAAAATGAAGCTGCCATATTTTTCTTATATTATTAAATTAAAAACTTTATCATAATTCAGAATTATGCTTAATCCACAACATTAGGTCTTCCGATTTGCTATTGAGAAAATATTTCAATAATTTTGCAACATTTTTTCTTTAATTAAAACAAAATAATATGAAAAGTATATGAAACTGATGATTAAAACAATATTCACTTATTTAATTTAATTTTTATTTTCCAGTTGGCTAATAACTTTTTTGACTTTTTAACATGAACCTTTAGTTTATAATTAGGAACACATTAAAAATTTTATATTTATAGGATATCTTTTGGTACTTTATTTATTGTATATTTATTTATATCAATTCAATAAAAATCAATATGAATCAATCTACAATGGCTGTCAATATCAAGTTATCTTGAAGGATTTTGCTTACTCATATCCTGTACCACAATTACGGCCGGAGCACACAAGTTGATGTGTGGTGAGAATACCACCAACCGCACGACGTTCTTTAATTATTATACTGGTCGACATATTCTTGTTTATTTAAGTGAATTTATATCAATTAAGGAATTTGCTGTTGGTTCAATTTTTAAAATATGTCTGTTATTATCTTCTAGGTACTGATATATATTTCTGAATTGGACATATATTATTTTAAAATTATTTTATAATTTTGATTATCAATAATGAAATAAAGAACATAATTTTTTATACCCCAACAGTATCTTATGAGAAGAAAAGAAAGACGAGCTTAATTATTTATATTTATTTTTTTAATCAACACATTGACCAATCTACTTTTAAAAGTTTTATACAGATTAATAATTACATCTAGTTTTGTGTTATTTATCATATCTGCAGCCTCATTGATTTTCTGTCGCAGTTCAAGTAGTTTTTCGGCTACTTCTCAGCATAAACAAAGTCACTGAGCATCTTCCAGACGTTTTCCACTATGTTAATTTCTGGTGACCTCAAAGGCCAGTCGATGATATTGATATCGTTGGTCTGATAACATTCTTGGGCGATTCTGCATATGTGTATCCGGCAATTATCTTACACCAAGTTTGCTGGATTCCCCATATTCAAACGACTTGATGGCACAATTAAGGTATTGAATGTTGCTTTGTATTCCTCACCTTTTCTGAATACCCACTAACTCACGAAGTAAAATAAGGCCATTAGAAAAAGTGATGCAAAAGTACATCAATCCACCACCTCCTTTTTGTCTTCGCTGACGGCATATAACTTTTCCCCAGCACTGTATGTAAACCCAATTTTCATTTTCATGCATTAAAATAATATTGCAATAATATTTTACCAATTATCGGGACCATACAAGAAAAACCGCTTTTCGTCAACAAAAGCAGTATTTTCCCATACAATATTTGTGGATATCCATGAAGATACTTTAAACATTCTGTCACCTTTATGTTTAGTGAATAATATGATACGTTGTGCTTCCTTTTGGTAATGGAAATCATGTCTCTGCAACCATTTGGAAACGGTTCTTGCGGAGACTGTTAAATTATTATTTTTAAGAATGGTGTTGACATTCACCTTAATACCATTTTCGTTTTTTTTATATATGCCACCGTAAGATTGTTGAATTTCTTTTATTTATTTTGAATTTGAAACCTTGTTTCTTTTTGTGCCAACCATTTTGATAATTAATTAAATTTTGAATGGCAGACTTCGTTAATCCTAAAATCTTTCCAATTTCTATATATGTCTTGCATTTTTTTCTAATTCAATTGCCGTTCTCTTAATTTTTTTAGAATACATCTATTTAAATTTATAATTTTAAAATTTAATTATCAAAACTACTTACGGTATAAATAATTATGTCCTTTAAATTGTTAGCATAAATTATAAATATTGCAAATTATATAAACCAAAGAATTATAATTAACTTATTTGAATATCCTTAACAAATAAATACACCAAGTTATCATATTTCAGGTTTCATATTTATTTTATAAAAGTAAACAGTTAATTAACATTTTTTAATCGTGGTATAAATAATTATGTCAACCAGTATACAAACATTTCGGTTCTTTAAATTCTGGCTTTAAAGATCAACCAGGTGTTGATCGGCCAAAGGAAACTGATAATGACGCCATTCTAACAATGATCACAGAAAATCCCACTATGACAACCCAAAGTTAAATTGTTTTCAGATTTCATTCACTTCAACCGTTATTATAATTACATTCTTCTCAATTATTGATGTCACAATTCAATATCACATATTTTTCATTGAATTGTCTTTCGTAAATTGATTCAAAGAGTGAAATTATTACATTTAACGAATGTGTTTCCAGGTTTGGAAAATTATATATTTGAATATAGCTTTACTTATATGAGTTCACTTTATTTATTTTTGAATATTTATCTTTTTACATTTTAATGAATATCGTATATTTTTTGCTAAAATTAATATGTGAAGTTTTTGCATAACTATTTTTAACATAATTAATTTTTATTATATATTTTTTATTATTATATAATATTATATATTGTTATAATAATAGTTGCCGATAATACCGATATGAAAACATGTCTTTATTTGCATGGTATATGTAATATGATTAAAAAGATATATTTCCGAAGCGTCGCTAGAAGTAGAGCTAAATAACTGTCAATAAACTCAGAATAAATACGAGCTTCATTACCATTTAACACAAGTCTTAAATCATCGAATTTCTCATTTCCTCTTTAGACCAGTCAATTTCATTAATTGTAAATGAAAATTTAATATATAGCCTAATAAGCACTGAAATAATTGATCAAATATTTCGAAAAATGAATTTTATTTTTTATTTTATCACCTTTTTAAAATTAAATAAATTTTAATTTTTAAATTATTTATTATTCTCACATTTCTGTTACTACTGCCATCTTTATCATCATATTTTAAAATTGATTTAACTGTGGATCTAAGTTAGTTTTTGACTTTTTAGAAAAAATATTCATTATCTATTTTATTTAAAAATAAAAAACAGTAAACATTATGTGTAAAAATTTAAAGTTAAAAAGGAATAGATAGGAGATAACCACTATCCAGTGAATGCCTGCCTATTAAATGAGGAATTAGAATTTAATTAATTACAGTATATAATTAATTTTATTAAGCAATAACAAATTTAAAATAAATTCTTTA
>JBBMKC010255344.1:0-10128 GCA_037834085.1 Bipalium vagum | reverse complement strand
TGTGATTTTTTTTTGTTATTCTTGTAATTGAATATATTGAATAAAAACGCTAATGACTTTTGACTCAACCTGGTAAAGGGGATCTGTTTCATACCCTTACATGGTTTGAGTCGATATTTTAAAGGAAATTAGACAAATGTGAGATAACCGTTTTTGTTAATTATGAAATAAAGAGAAATAAACAATAAAAAAATTATATAATTTTATTTTTTAAGTTATTACCAGTTCCCTTACAAAGGGAACAAAATGTCAACTCGAAAACATTATGTACAAAGTCTAAACGAAACCAATAATATTGGAATATTGAATAAAATCTGTCATATTCTGCATCATTATTATTGATGAAAGAGGTGAAATTAAGATATCTTAAATATAAATAAACTGATGGATCCTTGGAAACAAATCTTTTCATATGGCAAGATAAATTCTTAAGAAAATGAAAAAGAGATTGATAACATGGACAATTTGAGGAAATAAGCTTTCCTTCTTCATTTAGCCATTTCGAAAACGTCAGATTCATTAAGGCATTAAATCACAAAAATTCATTTCTCTCTCAGTTTTTATAAGAATATGAAAATATTTTGTCTGGTATCATTGGAGCTGGGGACGGAGGATCTGATGATCTGTCGACAATGAAGTCTAATAACTCTTCGCGGTGAAAACTGAAATAAAATCGACATGTGAAAAAAATCAAAAACGTCGATTTACCATACTTGTTTTGAATACCTTTACAGTTGGATTTGACACGTTCCAGACAGTTTTGAAACAGTTGATCGTCCACACTGATGGGCCTCTTTATAGATCTGATATAATTTGAATCTGGAATCGCTGAATTCTGAAAAAAAATATAAATAAAAGAAATTACAATTAGAAATATTTTTTCAAAAATTTTCTCGGTTACTCGGAACTTTTAGTCTACAATATATGTAACCTCAAAGAACTACTCGGTTCAAACCCATTGTCAACTGCAAGGATTGGGACAAGCATGTGAGAATTGTGTCCGGACGGAAGTGTTAGATTATTTTAAAAAATTATATTATTTGTGTTTAAATGAGATCAAAGCTGTTCTAAGCAACAAATAATCAATTCATTCTTTAATTTAGTTAATTAAAAATCAAAGATCGACATAAAGATGAAGGTGCTCCTCTTATTCTAGTATTCAAAAGACTGGAAATATTTTTAATTAAAAATTTATAGAGTAAATGATTTCCCAGATCACTGAAGTAACTTGATTTATTGGGAATTTAATTTATTAATTTCATTAGTGGAGAAAGTTGAATTTTGTTGAAAATGAAAATTATTAACAAATAATAATTAATTATTAACCAAAATGAAAAAAATGAAGAAATGATTTGATATTTAAAATTTATTTCGTACTTGTTAAAGAGTGACATGGAATTTTAGAATATATTAAAGATCTAATTTATTTATGATCCCTTATAAATTTTTTAAATCAAATTTAATTTCCTTGGAAGTTGCGAAGTATTGCTTAGTATTGTTCTGCCATCTCTAGCAGTTGTTTTTCGAGTTGGTCCTTGATACCGAGACTTTAGATTCTGTCCATTTTTAATCTTTTTCTTCACATTTTTGATAGCACACTGTGATAAATTAAATTTCTTAGCTATCTCACGTTGAGTCATGATTGTTTCTGCAAACAACACCTGAATTTGCAATCTTGTGCCTTCCGAAAGTGTTTGTTTCCTTCCCATTTTACCAATATTGCCTATAACCTTTGAAAGATCAGCTAGCTCTAGAAAAAGTGACTACGAAATGTGAAATGATCTAGAAAATAAAGTATTTGTGACATAGCAAAGCATGCAGTCAAGTGTGCAACTACTTCTTAAAAATAAGGGAATGTGAACCAAATATTATTTCCTTTTGTGCAATAGATAAGTATAACATTTGTTTGTGTTTTCACTTTAATAAATCATTATTCTTGTATTTATAGGGTGGCCCATATATAGATACCTCGCAGTCAAACCTTTAAATTTGGTAAACCAGGAAACATAAACAGCAGTAAACTTTTAGAACAAATAACATTTATAATCAAGAACATTTTTATACAAAATTTAAACAGAAAGTGGTCCTTTTTCGGAACGTGCGTAACTTTTGTCGAAAGTGTTTAAACAAGATTTTTCCAGACTCAGCTGCAAATTCCTCAGAGATGCTTGTCCAGATTCGTTTCATTTTTGGTATACTGTCAACTGGTTTATTTAGCATGTGATATCTGTTCTTACAAAGTGCGAAAAAGTTTTCAATTGGGCGTAACTGAGGCACATTCGGCTGGTTCTGTTCTTTAGAAACAAAGTTGACGCCATATTCCCTGAGTTTGGCCATCACAATGTTACAATAATGCGAAGTTGCCAGATCAGATAAAAATAAAATTGGCCTTTGGACATCTAACTTTTGTAAAAACGGCAAAAGACGCTTTTCAATACATTCTCTTAGATAAATTTCACCATTAACAGTACCATTACTCACAAACGGCTCTGAAACAGATCCATCTTCTGCCAACGCTTGCCAGATCATAAACCTTTTTTCAAATTTACCGGTTTGAACTACACGCTCTTCAACTGGTGTCTCCGCTTCATCATCCGACAAAAATTTTTGGTTACCAGGCACTTGCGTTAGATCTAGTGGCAAATATGCTTCGTCATCCAAAACAAAGAAGTAATTCTTGCCACTTGCAAGACTATCCTTGTAAAGCTAAGGTGACAACTTAATTGAACGCTGTATCTGACCTTTATTATACTTAGGCTTCCTCTGCTTCTTTCTGCTACGCAATCCAATCGCTTCTTTCACTCTCTGATAGGTACTACGACTCAGATGCAACTACTTTGATGACACGCGCTCTGACAGTGATTGTTTTTCGCGTGCTTCAAGACTTTTCTTTGGGTTCTGGGTGTGTTTACAACTGGTTTACGACCTGGTATTAACTTGTAATCTGTTACGCCAGTCTTCAGAAAGCGTGATATCACATTCTGGATTGTTCTCTCTTTAATAGTTTGCTGTCGAAAGTGATTAACCGTTAAATTCGTGTTGCTGTCTCTTCGTCTAGAGGATTATCACTAAATAAATTCAATAAAAAGATCAATATAATACGATTTCAAAAATGTCCTTGTTTCAGCTACTATGTAGCCTAATCTTTCATAGCAATTGTTAGAAGTGGCGGCATCTATATATGGGCCACTCTTTAATAATGGATTACGTAAAAAACCATTTTAAATTTTATTTACGATTAAAAAAACGATATGTTTTGTTTGATTCTATTTCAATGGCCAGGTACTGTATTAACATAAAAACATTAATTGATTAAATTTTCTTCATCAGTGTCAACTACTCCCTGTCATCTATCTACTAAAGAATGAATGCCATCGGAATAAAATCTAGTAGTTTTTTGATCAAAGCATCTTTGGAAATTATCTCTTATGTCGTCCAGGTTTTCATATTTTTTTCCGTTAAGAAAATGAGCCATTGAGCGTTACAGATGGTAATCTATAGTAGCGACGTTTGTGTTATATGGCATTTGAAAACAAAAAAGTCATAGACACGGGTAGAGAATACTTAGATGATTTTAATATTGATAATTATAAAATTTTGTATTATGATTGATTGAATAAAACTGACATTTCTCCGCAGATGATCTAATAAAATACCAAAAAATTAATAACCTTTTATGAGCTAAGTTTTAAATGAAGTCTCAAAATTTCATCTTTGAGACTGAGGATAATGAAAGAATTGAATTAATATTAACAAGACCTTTTAAACTTTCAAGATAAGAAAGTGCATATTTAATAATAACACTGTTCGACGAATTATTTTCTTCCTTGGTACTGCATTAGAATCTCATTAATAATGATTATTCTTCCGAACTACGAAAGGGATACCGTGAGAATAAAAAATTCATCTATATTATAATTTGTTCTTACTGCACATGGAACTGGATCAGACATTTTTGATTATTTTTCTCAGAAAATTACTCAAAAATGTCTAAGTAATATTCGGTTTGAGACTTTGAATATTCTGACTCGATTGTCAAACATTAAAACCGTACCCCTCTTTAGACATGACCTAACCTTAATTGTATGAAGAAATCTGATTTCGCTAAGTTTATTTAATTATTATCATGGTTATAACGTATTTTCATTTATGTTACACTGATTTTGTCATGAAGACTGACGGATCCTTCATTGTGAAATTGTATAGAGAAAATAACATGGGTCCCTGATTTCCTGCTTCCTGTTGAGCATGGGTTCAGGCACGAATGACAAGTTACAATTAATAACTAACAATTTAATTTTTCATCAAATATTCGCCTTTCAAGTAAAGTCTTCTTTTCAGAAGTTAAGTCATTATACATTTCAAGGTTCAAATAGGAAACATTACGGACCCTATCTTTTTAAAACATGTGTAACCTGCTGTTGCATGGTAAATATCGAGTGTCATTTCAAAATTTGGGATGTTTGTAAACCATTGAAGATCTTTATTTTATCGAACTGTCATAAGCTTTACCTCCAGAAGCCTTTTCAAGATTTGCTTTACTCATTTGAAATTCCGCGGTTTGTATTGAACTATCAAATCAGGTCCAGCATTATCTTTATACATATTTCAATTATTCTTAGCGCTTGTCAGTCATTACTTCAGGGTGCAAGGTATACCGAAATATAACTCTCATTTCTCCATTCTTCAAAGTAATGGCAGTGCAAAATCAAAACTGCCAATCAGTGTTATTATTAAAATACGCTTCACACATTATCCTATCAATATTGTACTCATTTTTTCAGAGAGATTTTATTTCTTTCAAAAACGGTTAACAAAATAAATATTCAAGGATGACATTACGTTTGCACCACCCCTAATCAAATACTGTAGTTATAAAAAGAACATTAGTGCAACAATGGATAAATAAAAGAATTTTTCATTGTTTAAATCATGGTTACACAATCTGGAACGCCACGAAAAGTCTAGAAGAGAGGTCTGGATCCTAATAATCTTTATGTATCTCAGATAAACCTGATAAATCAATTTGAGATAGTTCAAGTCAAGCAAATCATAAGCCAGGGATCCTGACAGAAATGTTCTTAAAATCGCTGAGATAAACTTCGTAGTTTCACCCTGACCCTTTAGGGATGGTACTTAAAACTTGAAAACCAGTCTCTGTTTAGGATTGAATCACGATGTATTGGAATTATATATTATTGGTACATTTGTGACCTTTCTTTCCCAAGAAGTTTCATTTTCCCTCAAAATAAACTGAATTTTTTCACAAATCCTTAGTCTGGTTAATTAAGGCTAAGGTAATATAGGCTCAAATTAATATCTTTAACTAAATAAATTAATACATTTGTCCAATAAAACAAATAACAATTGATAATAACAAAATATTTACTTAAAAAAAAATATATATCCTTTGTTTAAAGTTCTCCGTAAAAAACTCACTATCGTAAGTCGATCAAATATTAAAGGTGATATTTAAATGAATATTCAAATATAATATAAATAATATTAAGAGAAAAGGCCTAAAAACTCCTTAGGTGTAAGACCTAAAAAAGCCAGAAATATATAATTTAATATATAAATAAAATAAAAATAAAAAATTTTATTTATCGAAAAATAATAATGACTCAATTAAGAAAACTAATAGGTAACACTTCAATAAAATATCAATAATTTGTTTTAATTAACTGAAAATACAATATATAAATAAATCATTAAATGCCGTTTTGGATAGATTACATTAAAATAAATTTATAATATTTTTCAACTAAAATAATAATACTAATAATAATAATAATAATAATAATAATAATAATAATAATATAATATTATTTTAAAAAAAATTTAGTAAATTTTATAATATTTTTAATGTAGATAAAATTAAAAAAATTTTTTGGTTGATATATGAATATTTTTGGAGCTGAATTTGGAATTTTATCGAGTTTAAAAATAATCAAGAATTTTTGTTTTAATAGAGAGAATTATTTTTGACATTTTAACAGATATTTTTGTCGAAATTATTGAAATACTGATATCATTTTCAAGATTATAATCTATTAATAATTATAAGTAATTATACAAATAATTATATATAATTGTAGATAATTATAAAAGAAAGTTATATGACAAAAAATAATTATAGATGATAAATTTAATTAAATATAAACTTATTTGAATTAAATATTATTAATTAATTTATCCGACCAATAATTATTCAATAAGTTCCAAAAAGGGTGCCTGTAAATTAAAGTTATATATTTCGATTCTTTTTTTGTTTATTAGAAAAATTTTTTCAAAATTTGCAAAAAAATAAATTTTCCAAGACCATAAAAAAATTTCTTTTCAATTATTAAAATTATTTTTTAAAATATTTTACCGCTTTACGTTATATTCGAAAAATTAAAACAATTAAAATCAATATTTCTGTGTCTATTAAAATCAGCATTTTATATAAATATAAATCAATAATAAATATATTATATTATTTTATACATTTTATATTGGTGATTTTCAATTTTATTAAAGAAAATATTTTCAGCTTTAGATAAATAATTTTAATGATAATAATAATGATAACATAATAATGATAATAATAATAATTTTAATTTTTTTAAATGAAAATATTTTTTTTAATGAATGATTAATTATTATTAATATTATTATTAATACTATTAATATTATTAATATTATTAATATTATTATTAGTTATCGATTTAGTTATTTATTATGCAAAATGTCATAAAATATTAACAGAAAAGCAGATATAGTGATTCCAAATTTACCTGAAAAAAGTAAAATAGAAATGTTTTTAAATGGAATATTTGATTAAAACAAACTCAAAAATTAAAAATTTCTGAAGCATTCAACACCGAGGAAAATAAATCTAAACAAAAACAATCTTGTTTGAGAATCGGAAAAGAGGAATTTTTAAAAATGAATAATTTATATTGAAAAAATATATTATAAGTGAAAATTCGAAATAAATAATAATAAAAAATTGCCTTATTTATAAATAGGAAAATAATAAAAATAAAATTAATTAAATTAATTAAATTAATGTAAAGAAAGATAATTCTCTATTACAATTACATGTTTTATTTCTGCTCACTTTGGTGATATTACCTGAGAAATATTTAGTATAAGCTTTTGTTTTAAATGTCATACGAATTTATTACATTTTAAATTTAAATTAGAAATTGAGGTGATCAAAAT
Organism: Bipalium vagum; assembly: GCA_037834085.1. Taxonomy (NCBI): domain Eukaryota; kingdom Metazoa; phylum Platyhelminthes; order Tricladida; family Geoplanidae; genus Bipalium; species Bipalium vagum. The sequence goes on along the minus strand of JBBMKC010255344.1, from coordinate 2,919 downwards.
TAATTTTCATTTTTAAAAAATTCCAAAAAATGTTTTTCATAAAATATTTCACAAATTTGTAATTTTTATATCGAAGTTGCTCAAAGGATAATTTAGTAATTAATTTTTGATTATGTTTCTAAAATATATAAATAATATATAATATTGATTATTTAGCAAGCAAAGCAAACAAAATTAGTACAGGAAAATATTCAAATTTGTAGCTAAAAATAAATTCTTTTCCTGAAATAAATGTTTAGATTTAAATAAAAGTTTATTTATTTATTTTTCTTTATGTATTTTTATTGTTAAATAAAAATGGAGAGAGAAAAAAAATATTAAAAATTTAAATACATTTTTAATTATAGAATTTATTTTTAAAAATTAAAAAATAATTTAATGATAGCCAACAAATACAATGGAAATAGTATGTAAAATATCGAGGGAAAAATAGAAAAGTATTGATAAAATTATTTTTACATCTTTTTATTTGTAACCCCTGGATTAAAAAATTATTATTAATATTTAAAGAAAATTGAAATATTTTTCATTTCCAATGTTAAAATAATTTATTTGTTGGAAAGAAATTTGGATTTTAGTTGAATTAATGAATGAATTAATTAAATGAATTAATTAATATTTATAAAATAAGAAAAAAATAAAAATAAAATAAAATAATTAATTTTCGATATTTTTGAAAAATGAAAAAATCAAAGTAAAATTTTTTAATTATTTAATGAGAGAAAAATACCAAAATTTACATTTGAAAAAAATAAAGTCTCGAAAAAAATATTTATATTATTTATTATAATATTACAATATAATATTTACTATAATATTATTATAAAAATAACATTATAAATATATAAAAAGATATTTGACCTTGAAATAATAAATAAAATAAAAGTACAATTGGAATGCTTTTCCCTCTCAGGAGCAAAAAGTAGCACGATATTTTTGGACTGAAACTTTCTTTTAAAGATCACTGGAAATCTGATGAAAAAAGCCAAGATTTTTCCAGCTGAAAAATTTTGGATGACCTTCGAAAAATTTTGTTATTGAAATAATTTATTGGAATAAATAATATTGTATTTCTTCTCATATTGCCAAGTGCTCTGGCTCATTTATTTCTGACTGAGGGAGCGAGTGAAGTGCTTTGAATAAATCATTGATTTTCTTCATTACGACCAAGTAGGAAACGTAGGGCAAGGAAAACGTCGTAGGACGGAATTAACATTTTCTCCAAACACAGTTTCCTCCTTTTTCAATGTACCTTGACATTCCAGTTCCTTTTTCCAGTTTTCCTTCGCTTCCTATTGCAGAAGGATAATGGAAATGGTTTGGCTTGCAAATTCTGTTATCGTTTTTCATATTGGAGTATTATTTTATGATGAGAATCCTTTTCAACCGGTGGACAATGTTTTGGTCAATTCATCATCATTGAACCTGATTTGCACAGATCTCAGCAGGTGCCATCAAGAGTGCAAAGGTATTGTTTAAGGAAGACTCAGTGATAATAACTTCTCGATCTTTCTTTTAATGAAATCTTAACCATTTTGCTCAGGCGATTTTTTTGTGTAACCATTTTGTTTTTATTTATAATAACTTTTGACAAACAGAAAATTTTTCATTTTTCGATAATAAAAACAAACTTGTTTTTTCTTATTTTTTTTTCATTAATTAGATTAAATTAAAATATTAAAATGTTAAATATGGGGTAAATAAAAAATAACAAAATTTAACCAGTCTTAGATCTTTTATTGTCAACATAAAAAATTCACATTTGTTTTAATTTATAAATGTCATATCAAAGTACATTTTCAAAGATTTAAATATTTATTTAAAATAAAACAAATAATAAGAATAAAGTAATTCGAATTTCTTAATAATTCAAAGAGAAAAGGACTCGATTAATTTGTTTTGTCATATTTTATTGATTAAAATTAAAATATCTATAAAAATTAAAAATTACAAATATTTCTTTTATTTTAGTTTGAAATTGATTTTAGATATCATAGATTTATCACTAACAATAATTAATTATAATTTTATGTAAAAATTTTAATATTATTATAATATTTTTAATACATATATTATATATAAGTATTTTAATATTTTGTAAAATTTTGGTAAATATATATACAGGGTATGTTAACATACTTTCATTTTAAATATTTTAACAAACAATAAAGATATAAAGTAGTTAATACTTTTTTATTTGAATAACATATATTTGAAAACAAATACAATATGTAATTATATAATTTGAGGCCCGTCGATTGCCTTGTAATAACTGCTTACAGTCATGTCATTTTCCCTAGCACCCTGCCGAACTGACAAATCGCTAGATTCTTCAACCAATTTTATCACTCTTTAAATTGTTTTCGTTGTTAATACGGAACGAAGTCGGCCGGATTTTACTTGGTCATGAACACTTCCAGTCTTCTTAAACTTTTCCACTATTTTTTTTTAATTGTTTGCCTACTTGGTTGTGGAGTGATAAACTTCTTTTTCCAATGCCTAATTACTTCTTCAAAATTATCAAATTTGGAGTTCTATACAACAATGTGAATTCTTTCTTCCATCGAAAAACACAAGGGCATTTTATCTTAAAATTAACTAAATGGATTATTAAACTTTTAATCCATATAAACAAATTAGTAATAGCTTTATTTTTAAGTTTTAATTTAAAAATAAAGTATGTTAACATGCATAATAAACACCCTGTATATATATTTTTAATCTTGTCAACATCATAAATTAATTTTTCAAATAGACGCATTTCAATAATTTTAAACAATTTTTTTATTGGAATGCGTCTATTTAAAGTATATACCGGGTGTTCAAGTTAAAAGTTCATAAATAAAGCGTAATATTTTTTATGCTGTAAAGTTTTATTGAAAATAAATTTATTTGATCGAATAACCTTTATTGCGGATT
>JBBMKC010255333.1:0-10128 GCA_037834085.1 Bipalium vagum | reverse complement strand
TATAAAATTCTGTTTTTGAAATTGTACCACTTTTAATTTAATATTGATGCATTTAAACATCGCTTACATTATATTAATATAAAAAATGTATTAAAATCTATGTATATTATCATTTACATCATTCAATTAAGTAGGGTGAACAGACTTAATTAAAGGTGTGTACATTGCTTATTTCCTGAATTCTGCACTTGGTATCTGGACTTGTGTGATCTTTGCGTACATTGAATTTTTCCTTTGTTAGCGCGTAACATCAGAATTAGCACCAAGATACAGGCTTTTCGCCCCAAAATCGGTTGAACTTAGAAGTTTACTTAGCTGTGCGTATTTTGGGATTATTTTTTGAATATAACGCTTTACAAATGAAATACTTTGGTTAAATTATAATATTTATTATAATATATCCAATCATAATTAATATTAAAATAACTGCCACTTATCAAATCTTATCAGTCACGCCGACCATAAAATACTTTTTCAACTCATAAAATATCTTTTCAAAATAATTTTTTTTATTATTGATCATTAACAGCACCCGATTTGACGGTAACAGTTTTATTTTCGATTTTATTTATAATTTCTATTGATAAATGCACTCTTTCATGTCATTATTATTTAGATGAGATAAGCAGAGTTTGGAGACTTTGCAGTTCTTTGCTCGTATTTTTAACATATGTAATAATTATTGTGACCATGCCTATATCTTTAATAATTTGCATCAAAGTAAACTCATTGGATTTACTATTATAAAAGACTGACTCTTCGATTAAGGTTATCTCAGAATATGAAAGGGCCGTCGTGTTCCGGTTCGGCAGAATTATTAAACACGTCTCAAAGGGTCCTGGTTTGATATTCACCCTTCCTTGTCTTGAAACCATGAAGCGTGTTGACTTGAGAACGGTTACCTTTGATGTTCCACCTCAAGAAGTCAGATTTTTTTGAAAATTATTTATATTTTAAAAGGTGAAAAAGTATTAATAAAGTATAATTTTTATGATTTTAATTGATTACACGTTATACACTATACAAGATGCTCGACACATCACTTTCGGGTTTAGTGGAAATGATGACTCCGCGCACACAGTTAAAATGTCTAATTATTTACAATAACTTTGTTGCTCGTGTTAAGGTCGACATCCTATTAGTTACCAGTTAGAAGAGAGGATAGTGACTAGAGTGACTTACCAAACCCTTTTTCAATACTGTTTCAATATAAGAGAAGTGCTTTCTATATATTAATATTACATAATTAATGTAATCAACGGGTATTCAAGAATGACACAAAATTTTCATCTTTGAACTAGAATTTCTTGAAGACTTGATAGAAAATGTATAAAATTGGTAATTTTTTCTTTTGGACTAATGTGAGTTCTATTTTATAAATATGGTTGCGTCATTTAAGAAAATCATAGAATGTCTGAAAGAAAACCGAAATTGTGACTACTAAGGGTAGATAGAGGTTCATAATAAAAAGAGAACCTATCTATATGAAGTTAACATCCATCATAATGAAGAATATATTCCAGCTGTAAGCCATAGGTATTTCAGATAATAAATAATATTAGTATTGATGAAAATTCTTTAGCGCTGAAGCGACGAAATGATTTTATAATATAATATTTGTTTCAAATAATCAATTAATTAATTAAATGAAAGGTAAATTTTAAAAATTTCTATGCTGAATATTTTCTAATAATAATGAATCAAATTTAGAAATGGCCGAAGAAAGTATTATTTTCCATTTCAGAGATATCAGAATAATATTTGGTTATTGCTTCAAAAAGAATATGTTCTCAATAGACACCACCAACCATATTGTTTTTGGTACAAATGCTATTAAAAATTCTTCTATCACGGATTAATTTCTTTAATTTCGGATGGGATGAACTGTCTTTGATGACCTTCCACGATCGGATCACCCAAAAGAAGTGACTACGGATAAAAATGTGACCCCAGTACGAGATTTGATCAAAGAAGATCCACAGATAAATTTGGATCAGATGGCAAAAATACTGAAAATTTCGAGAGAAAGAATTTACAATATTTTCGATAATCATCTGGACACTAGAGATTTTTGTGTGCAGTGGGTGCCCCATGCTCTCACAGTCGAACAAATGGATGTACAGTTTAAAATGTGCAAGAAGAACCTGAAAAAGTTTCAATTGGAAGGTCCGAAAATTTTCAATCGATTGGTAACGGTTGATTAGACCTGGGTATATTTTCAAGAGAAAAAAATTATGGAAATGAATCCTCTTCGTAAAAATAATAATATTAAATATATTAAAGGAATAATAAGAATAATAAGAAGAAGAATTCAAGATCCACCAATATAGGAATCACTGCTCATCTCACTACTCCATCACTGTAACCACAAACAATAATAAAGGATTGATATACATTACCATTTTTATATTTATATTCATTATACTATATAAATATAATTTTCCGACCCACAAGTCAATCAAAAAGCGAAGTGCGAATTATCCCACACCAAATTATTATTTATCATTTTTATTATTATTATTATTATTATTACCTCGCCAGAGTTAATTATTTTTTTCGAAAAAGTTATATTGGTAATTGAGAATGTTAATGAAAGGGAAAGGTATTTATTATCCAATTTAATTATCCCAAAAAAGCAAAGGAAAATCGCCAGAGCCTTGCTGTCATAAACATTGAAAAATATTATGATAGAAAGATATGGGCCGTTTTATAAAATAATGTTAATCTCCGCCGTATCAGTGCGATCTTGTCCAAGGCAAATGTCAGACTGCTAACTTTCCCTCAATGGCTGATCTTAATTATTTTATTAGAATATTATTATTATATTATATTTTCCGTGCAGCCTGGCCTAATTGAAGCTTCTTTCGCAGTTAGGAACCGTGAAGAAAGCAATAATTGAAGATCAAGAGCGCAGCGTGAAATATACAGTTTTCGAACTACTTTTTTCCTCTTTCGGCCTTCTTTTTTACTGAAAGTACAATCCGATCACAATATTTTTTCCGCTCTGATTTATTTTGTTAATGCTGAACTCCCTTTCATTATTTATTTTATTCACAAAGTACAAATTTTCAAGCCTCAGTATTTTCAATATATAAGTAGATCGTGTCCCTCTAGCCGACACTTACTCGTATCTCTAATTTCATGCTTTTCCTAGGACTGAATCTTTACCTTTTTAAGATCTTTCAGTCAATCTGGACGTCCTATGTTCACTGCTGATTCGCTAAAATGTCTAACCTCCAGGAAATTCTTCATTTTGAAACCTATCCTTACAAAGGGACCACTTTCGTTAAAAAATTTATCACAATTATTGATAATGAAATCGGTGATAACCCAGACATCGAAAACAAACTTTAAAACCTTGCCATATTTCCTATATTCCTGCTACTTATAAATATACTTATTTCATGACGGAGAAGTAAAGATAAAGAATCAAATGGACTGTTCACGACTGCAACATCTTCAGACATAACATAGAATTTTCAGTTACTTATTTTTGAGTCTATTCACTTCGTTTTAAATTCTTAGTCTGATTTTTTAATATTTAAACAAACTTGGTTTTCTTCCGTCTTTGATTTTCTTTTTGAAACTTAACTTTAATTAGATATTTTAAAAATATGTATTGTATTTAAAAATGTACGTACCTTTTAAAAGCTTGAATTAATTTGCATTATTTTCCATGTAAAGTTAATTTTAAAGCTTAAATTTATTGAAATTTGATTTAGACCAGTTTTGTTTTAACGGACTAATTTTTGTTATTTTAAAGGTAAAATAAAATTAATTTTTCAATTTTTATTTTGATCTTATGTAAATTAATAATTTTATCTAAATTATTTGTTATCTTCAAGCCTACAAATATTGATTGTCACCGATCTTATGTGGTTTGAATGAGTATATCATTTAATTTCATACATATAGCGAGTTCATCATATTTCAAACTCAACATAAATTATCTTTGTTACTATAAATAACTGAAGCTATGAAGAGGACTATTAACATTCTCATTAACAAAAGTAATAATAATTCGTTAAGTTTAAAACTTCTAAACAGCTCGTTTAAACAAAAAAAGGCCAAGCCGAATATCAATCAAACAAATAACCTTACTTTGACAGCAATATAAATATCGATTCAAACCAATTTCTGATCAATATATAATTTAATAATTTTAATGATTCACAATTATTAACTAATACCAATCTTCAAGGTCATTTTTGATAAATTAAAACATTTTCCAAAAAATGAATTATAGAAAAATTTTTTTGGTTAAAATCGTTTTTAATTAAATTAAACATTTTTTAATTTTGCCATTAAAATTTTTTTCATCATTTCAACTTTAGCTTTCTTTTTCAATTTGATAAATATTCCGGTGAAATTATACGGAGAAATGCAACTTGATATTATCTGATCCAAGATTCGATATAAATCATCGGTATCGAAAATAGAGAGGAAAGAAAATATTTTTATCATTATTTATAGAAATAATATTATTTTAAAAGTGATGCTGAATAAAGTTAAATAAAATTCTCAATGGATAGTAATTTTTTTTTCCAAAGGGGGAATTTCAATATGAAACGAAAAAATGTCCCGAAAAAAAACCAGGAAACGTTTATCTGTTGCAAAAATTAAAACTATATCCAAAACAAAGCCAGCCGGGTCGGTTTGGGTATGGAAAGTGGGAAATGTCAGATGGGAATGGTGATATATTGAAATTGGGAAGACGAGCGAGCTTGGAGGGGCAAAATTGATTGTGGTCGAATAGACTTTACTGAACCGATACAAAGTGACGAAAGTCAATTTTGTACTAACTTATAAAAGGAAAACAGGAAAAATTATAACATTTTTGCCCTATCTGTGGGCATTAAGATAAAATATTGGCCAAAATCAGTCTAACAAATCGTTAATTTAGTGGGCGATTTAATTGAAATAATCAATTTGCAACGTTTCCCTTCCGAAAGGAAATTTACATTTTATATCTATTACATTTTTATTTGGTAGACATTTTGTTTTAATTTATGAAAATTCTCCTAACCCCTGTGGACCACATTTGTAACCGTTTTCGCTTGGTCATTGAGAGTGGTCTAGTCCACAGAGCAGAGACCAATTTTTAAATTAACTTTTAACGCGATATTATTTTGTTGTTGTCTCCCAACCCTTCAAAGTGGTCTTCCTCTATTGATCTTTCCGGCTGACGTTTAGGATACCTACCACTGTCCTATATTTATACGTAACATACCCATAGGTCATGTCAATATAATATCTCTACTTTTCTAACATGACCACTTTCAGAAATTCGATTCTTTTCTTTATTTATGTGTGTCATTTGTTCAATGAAAACAAAATATTTCAGGTATTAACGAAGGATTCTGTTACCGTAGCGGTTGATGCTGTCGTGTATTACAGAATCTACAACCCTGTGGTGTCAATAATTAACGTGGAGGACTGTGATCGTTCCACGCGCCTATTAGCGGCTACAACCCTTAGAAACGTTCTTGGAACCAAAAATCTGGCAGACATACTTTCGGAGAGAGAAGTAATATCCGGTCTCATGCAGGTTAGAAATTTATTTATAATTTTTGAAACGTTAATATTTAATTATTATTATTATTATTTAAAATAAGTTTCTGGTAAAAAATATATTGTTTTAATTAAAAATATTATTTTTTATAAAATTGAGCTATTAAAGTCATTCAAATATAATAAATATTAATAATATAAGTTAAAAATGCTCGTTTTAATGAATAACATATTTTATTGCATCAACTACATAAATATCGCGCATTCTAAATTTTATTTGTCTCATAATATTTGGTTATTATAATTTTTTCATTTCATTCAATTTTAGTTGGAAATGAGCTAGGAAACATGAATGGCAAAAAATAAAAATTCTTATGATTTCAAAGAAATAACGGCTGTCACGAAATCATATGGAACAATGTGCGATGTGTTTAGTGATATTGTAATTAGTAATAGTCGGTGAAAGAGATAATTTCAAAAATTTAAACAAGGAAATGTAGAAAAGAAAGATAATCAGCATGAATGATGTTCTCAAATGGTTAATGATTGTCACTTAAAAGAAGTCATTGAGAAAGATCCTCAACAAATTACTAGAACACATACCGAGACTTTCAAATGAGGTCCTGAGATCATAGCAGATCATTTACATTCAATTATCACAACAAATAGTTGTGGCAAATGGATCCCATGTCAACTTAGTCTTGTGAAGGAGCATTTCCAACATCCTAATAGTTAAGGTAAAATCAAAGGAGTCCGATCTGTGACAGGAAAATTAATTGGAATGATAAGTCAAAAAAGTAATTTATTTATCAATCTTTCCTTCCAATGATATGCCTCATGAATACCATTGATATAATACCGAAGATAATAATTATATGCCTATATTTCTGTCACAATAACTTTTATTAAAGGTTAATTGAAAATTATTTAGCCCGACGTAAATAGCAATTTCTTTAGTCGACTATCTGAATATTTAAAATTAGAAATTGATCTATCGTATTTTCTATTGATTGTTTAAACAAACGTATTTGGCATTATTTCATAAATAGAAAAAATAAGGCGTCATACAACAACTGAAGCGTTGCATTAAAAAGGTGACCGGTAGTAATTTTTCAATTACATGATTGGTATTCCATGTCATATTGTATTTTTGTATCTCACTATAAAATTATAGGTAGGTGAATTAAAAACCGGTTGCACAAACATTGTCAACCAGCTTTATTATTATGGTGCCGAAGAATCGTTGGAACTATTTCAGGTGTTTCAAAATCGTTGGTAAGTAAATTGATGGTAAAGATGCACAAGAGACAGTCAGTAATGGCTAATCGAGTCGGTAAGAGTGGAAGACATCGCATCACTTCCGCTCGTATTGATCGTAAGCTAAAAGATATTTGCATAGCAAACTGATTCCAAGGTGCGACCAGTCTTATCACTTTGGCGAATAATATCACCTGTATAAAGAGTATTATAGTGCCGAAAAATCGTTGGGACTTAAGTATTGATCTTAAAGAATGTCATAATCCATAATAATAATATTTCTAAACATTTTTATGAGGCAAACAACTTCCCACTAGACAATTAATAATGTAATAATAATAATTATATTAATGATAATAATAATAAAACATGAAATAAATTTTCCATGATATTGAAATTTATTATTATTTAATTAATTATTATCGGTATTCCGTTAATGAATATCGAAGAAGACGAGCGAACAAATTAATGAACTATCGTGAATGATGGTTTTCCAAAGCAATTAATATTAGTGAAATTAATTAATTCGGAAATATTTAATTAACTGCGCGAATCCCGTAATGGTCCGGACTCTTTCAATTTGTCTGCACCGATAATTTTTTCAATTATCCCTGCTGAAATTGAACCCTTACTTTCCCAATAACCATGGAGAGCCACCATCTGTTTTCATGGATCATCATTGACAAGTATTAAAGGCATATTTGATCTATCTGTCTTTCTTGGATTCGTTACCCCTCCGTGCCAGAACCGTGGAGTGCTTTGGACATAGGTTTTATAGAGATGGAGATTAAGTTCGGACGGGGATAATAATTGGTTTGATGAACAGCCGGGGTAATTGTTGCCAGGTCCCTTACCTGGAATGACAATCGTTTCTGTGCTTCATAAGTCAAAGGGAAGTGGGGTGATGAATCGCAGTGACTTTTATTTATTTCGAAATGAAGAACGATTCCGTGACAGTGTGACATCAAATGTAAAAATTAAAACAACGTTGCTGGAAATATAAAATAAAATATTTCGATCATCATCAACGGAACCTTGTTACTTTCGGAGAAAAATAATAAATTATTTTAGGAAAAAAATCTGACTATTATTTTTTATTTATATTATATATTATATTTTAAATATTATATATTAAATATTATATATTATATATTATATATTACATTTTAAATATTAAATATTAAATATTATATTATATTTTAAATATTAAATATTAAATATTATATTTTATTTTAAATATTAATTTATATAATATATTATTATATTATTTTTTAAATTATTTTATTTTTTTATCGGTTAAGTAAGGTGAAAAAATAATATAAATAATGCATTATATAATATTTTTTTATTTTTTTATTTCTAAAAACAAAAATATTCTTTTGACAAACCAAAAAGATATTTGTTTATATATTCTTTATGTATAAATAAATAAATTCAAAATACCGCCATTTATTAATTAAAACAAAATATAATATTTCGCGTGTATAAGGCATGTTTAATTTTTCTGCATTTTTTTCCATGAAAAATATCTACCTAATTTTTAGAATATTATTTATTTATTTTATATTTTTTTTATTATATTTTTTTCTTACTTTTTTTTAAAAATAATTATATTTTAGGTGATTTCGTTTGTTTAAATCATTTCAAAAATAATTAATAAAGGAAATTTTGTTTTATTGTTTGGTAAAATTGTGATTATTTTGATCATTTACCAAGAGATTATTAAATATTCCTTTTTAAAATCGGCTACAATTAAAACAAAAAAAAGAATTATTTCTTTTAAATTTTACGGATTAATTTTTTTCAAGTATTAATTTGGAATAGTTGTTGCTAAATGGAACATAGGAGTGAGCTTAATAAAATAAGCTGCCTAGAGCATTATTTTTACTGAGTTTCTTTTTTTCCGAGAAAAGTTGAGAAATTCTCAGGAGCTCTTACGTATTTCTTGGAATAAAAATAATATTTGCTTTTGTTTAAAAGGACAGGTGGCTGAAAATATGGTTCGTCGACAGATCAGATAGGTGTCAGTAGTCTCTAACGTGACTTTCTTTGAGGTGCTTAATCCCGTTTTAGTGTTGAATAAGACAAGAGGGGCTTATGGGAAAGTAGAGGCAATGAAAGTAATACCGAATGAAAAAGAGTTTTTATTTTTTATTTTATTTTCTATTTGGTTCAGTGCAAATTAAATGGATAAGGCTGGTGTTCTACGTTGTAAGGCTAAAAAGTACTTAGACACAACCAGAAATATTGAAGATAATTGAATTGAACATTTTGCACGTTAAATAATAATAATCAATAAAAGTGGGAAAGAGTCGATTGGTTTAAACCAATACAGTGTTTATATATTCTCATTTTTCTTTGCACACAAGATTAGATTAATTCATGAAAATGAGGAATTTCGCGGTGTCATCAGTTTTCTATTTCTCAAGCGAACTGGCAAAGTGGAAATTATTAAGGTCTACGGTGAAGAAAACCATTTATATTTGGATCCGGGAATTTTCATTTAGTCGAACAAGTGTCTTCCGTAGGACCAAAATTGGAAGACCTATCGAAATTAGGGATGAGATTACCAAAAAAAATTGAGAGGTATTGTGACAAATGAACGAGAGATGACGTAGCGTTCTCAGAGGCTAAATGTATACAGAAGAACCATGCAGCTACTTCCGAAGCAAACGAGAATCTGAAAGTTAAGTTGCGGATTCGTGTCGAGATTTTTAAATGCTAAGATGATAGCTAGATGAGAGCTGTCCCAGAAAGGAATGCAGAGAGGCCAACTTTAAACAATTATAATGTTATTTTGGAATGTTTTAATATTGATTTTCAAAAATTGTATTCCTTTCATCTTAGTTCTTATTTGTGGATCTTCATTTTCAGTAAAATGAAGAAAAATGAGAACTTCACTCTTTTGTTAAAATCTTGGTAACGATAAGGTATCCTCTCGTTCGATAATTATAAAATAATACCAATATCTAATCAGCATTAGAGGACAAGTGTTTTAATATGGAAATGAATTACTTTTTCTAAATAAAGTCACATATATAAAAGTTATTACCTTTTAATTACCTAACGAAAATCGAAACAACTTTAAATAAATCAAATTTAATTGGTAACCACAATTACCAATTAAAATAATAAATTAAAACAATAACTGGCCTAAGCTTTTTAAAAAACTTTGACGATTTTGAACCTTCAATGCAACCCTGATCCAAATTCTAAATAAATTTTAGGGATGTTCTAATCCTTACACAAATTCTAATAAAAAAAAGACTTAACTCTAACTATAAACCATAACCATAAAGATAATCTTAAAGATTTTCTAAACTTAACCATTGACTTTTTATTTTATATTGATTTTAAAAA